>JAODAL010006421.1:0-133648 GCA_025379985.1 Phyllomedusa bahiana | reverse complement strand
TCCCAGGCTCTTATTTGCAGCATTGTGGTCCCAGCTCTAAAGCCAACCAGGGTAGCATCTACGTGAAGATGGCATGCTGTACCTAGGTGTACTGGGATTTAATCCAGTTACACCAAAAATGCACTGGTAAATAAATTGACTTCATATGAAATTGTCCCTATTATGGTGTGTGGTATGGAAATAGGACTAAGAACTGTGGTTTACTATAGTCCCTTGACAGCACTTTGGCATATGCACTATAAGGGCATGTACCCATGGCAGGTATTTCAGCCAGTTTTACACCCAGTTTTTTATTTTGAAAGCCATCTGTAACCCGTCTGTCAATTTTTATCACAAACCTCTATGGAAAACCATACATGCCAACTCTCCTAATTTCGGCGGGGGTTTCCCACTAATGGGGGTCACCCCCCTGCCACTCCGGCAGAGTCGGCGAACCTCCCGCCGCCAGCAGGCAGCGGGGGTTCTTTAAATGACCGCGGCGCCGGAGTAGCTTCACCCGCCCGGCTAGTCTCACTGTGCAGGGAGGAGGAGGCAGGAGGGATCATTCCCCTCCTCTCTTCTCCCCCTGTATGCACAGCGTCCGGCTAGTCTCACTGTGCAGGGAGGGGGCAGGTGGGCGCTGTACATACACCTCAGTGTCGAAGGGGGTGTGACGCGCGGCTGCACTCACATCCCCTGCGACGCTGAGAGTACTCAGTCGGCAGCCTCCGGAGGTGGCCGTGCTGCAGGGAGCCTGGTGAGGAAGTAGATTTTTTTTTCTATTTTTATTAGCTATGGGGGGCACTGTATGGTAATGGGGGCTTATGATAAAGGGGGACGTCTGGCAAAAGGGGGGATTCCTGACTACAAGGGACAATGTCTGGCTAATGGGGGGATTCCCGAATAAAGGGGCAATGTCTGGCTAATGGGGGGCATGTTGGCTAATGGGGATTACCTGCACAAAAGGCAAAACTGGCTAAAGGGGCACTGTTGGGAATGGGGGGGGATTACTGGCTTAAAAGGACAAAGTCGGTAAAAGGGGGCACTGTCTGGCTAATGGGGGGGACTGTTGGTACATGGGGGCACGTTGGTACAAGAGGGCACTGTTGGTACAAGAGGGCATGTTTGACTACAGAGGGGGACTGTCTGGTAAAGGGGCATTCTGATACAAGGGAAATACTGGCTCAAGGGGCACTGTGATAAAGGGGGCATCTACCTGACAACAAGGGGCACTAATTGGCTACAAGGGGCAATACCTGGCTAATAGGGGCACTTTCTGGCTAATGGGGGCATCTACCAGACTACAAGGGCAATACTGGCTAATGGGGGGACTTTTGGTAGGGGGCAAATTCCCGGCTAAAGGGGGGAATACCTGGCTAAAGGGGGGCATTTCCTGGTACAAGTGGGCAATACCTGGACTAATGGGGGCACTTACCTGGCTCAAGGGGGCACTTTCCTGGCTACAAGGGGGCATCTACCTGGCTACAGGGGGGATCTACCCGGCTAAGGGACAATGTTGGTAATGGGGGCATGTCTGGCTAACGGGGGAATGTCTGGCTAATGGGGGCACTGTCTGGCTTCATTGGGGCATGTCTGGCTCAAGAGGGCACTGTCTGGCTAATGGGCATTAACATGAATACAAGAGGAAGTACTGGTCAAGGGGCACTGTCTGGCTTAAAGGGGGCATCTACCTGACAAAAGGGGCAATACTTGGCTACAAGGGGCAATACTTGGCTACAAGGGGCACTACTTGGCTACAAGGGGGCACTTTCTGGCTAATGGGGGCATCTACCTGGCTACAAGGGGCAATACCTGGCTACAAGTGGGCAATACCTGGCTACAAGTGGGCAATACCTGACTAATGGGGGCACTACCTGGCTACAAGGGGGCACTACCTGGCTACAAGGGGGCATCTACCTGGCTACAAGCGGGCATCTACCTGGCTCCATGGACAATGTCTGGCTAATGGGGGCACTGTCTGGCTAACGGGGGCACTGCCTGGCTAATGGGGGCACTGTCTGGCTTCATTGGGGCACTGTCTGGCTACAAGAGGGCACTGTCTGGCTAATGGAGCATCTACATGACTACAAGAGGAAGTACCTGGCTACAAGGGGCACTGTCTGACTAATGGGGGCATCTACCTGACAACAAGGGGCAATACTTGGCTACAAGGGGCAATACTTGGCTACAAGGGGCAATACTTGGCTACAAGGGGCAATACCTGGCTAATCGGGGCACTTTCTGGCTAATGGGGGCATCTACCCGACTACAAGGGGCAATACCTGGCTAATGGGGGCACTTTCTGGCTAATGGGGGCCTCTACCTGGCTACAAGGGGCACTACCTGGCTACAAGTGGGCAATACCTGACTCATGGGGGCACTACTGGTACATAGGGGGCATTCTACCTGGTACAAGCGGGATCTACTGGCAAGCGGGCATCTACCTGGATAAGAGGGCTACTACCTGGCTGGTGGGGGCAACAACCTGGTTTTCTTCCAGAGCCGTTATGCAGTTAGGTGGAGTGGGTGTGGCTTTTTCAAAGGGGTGTGGCTCGCCAACAAGATGGGAGCCGCCACTTAAAATCTCCTGCTTTTCCCCTTTCAAAAGTTGATATGTATATGGAAAACCCGTGCAGCGGTCCCCACTACACGGATTTTCTGCTGGACGTTTTTTTAGACTGCCAACTGTCCGAAAAACATTCAACACATTCATTCTTCCGCTTGTTTTTTGGCCGGACGATGAACAGGACAATGTGAAGGGGGAGGGCTTTTCTCCACAAACCACGGACGAAAGCCGTCCCCCTGCGCGTCCCCAAAAAAGAGCAAATCCGACTGGTATGTGCTCTGTTCCGTGGGGACATGCCCTAAACAGCATACAAAATAAATAGGTAATATCAATCCACTTTAATTTCTATCCGGTCTATAAAGATCTCAATCAGGAGGAGCCATCCCTTTAATTCAACTTCATCACCATGGTGACCTTGCTGGGTTCCGATGTCCTAATCATCGTCCTAGTAACCATAGAATCCTCCAACCAAGCAGCAGCCGGGAGCATCTCCAGAGCGGCGCTCCTCAATGATTTCTTCTCCCAAAGTTCCCCATCACTCCTCCATTATGGCCGGTAAGATCCCTGGACTCTCAGCAGATGTTATTCTCATCAATGATTGTGCTATTGGAGCAGATGTGCATTGATCTGAAACAATTTGATCATCACCATTGACCACTCTGATTGTCACCCTGTTGACTTCATGGTTACATCTACACAGCAGGGGGTGTTGTGCCCGGCGCAGGAGGAAGAGATGGTGCAGGAGTCAGATAAATATTTTTGGCAGAGGATGGCAGTTGGCACAAGGGCTTGGCAGTTACTGGTCACCTGCCCGGCTACATGGGACAGCGGGGGCATCAGGTGGAAATCTCCTGGAAGCTGCTCTCAGTGAAGCCCCCGTTTCCGTTTTGGTGCTGTTTTGGCATTCCTAAATGATTAGTATATGGGGCTGCGGTCTGTTGCGGCTCCTGATTATCCCCCCTGTAACATAATCGTGAGGTGCTGCTCAGTTGTCATGGCAGCCAGGTGCTGTTAGTATACCTATTAGGGCATGTTCACACGGCGTTTTTGGACGAGGTTTTTGGAGCGTTTCTTCACCCAAAACCTCGTCCAAACCACATCAAAACCTCACCGGAAACACGCTGCTTCAGACAAGGTTTTTGACGAGGCTTTGATCAGGTTTTCGACGAGGTTTTCACCCATACAATTGAATAGCCAGGACAAAAAACCACAACGAAAACCGTGCCAAAAACACGCCAAAACCGCGCTTACAACGCGCTTCAAGAATTGACATGACACTTTTTCATTGCTTCCAAAGAAGCGTGTAAAAACCTCGTCGTGTGTGAACGACGAGGTTTTACATAGGAATCAATGAAATGAACTGGGGGCATTTTGGAAGCGTTTTGGGCGAGGAGACGCTTTGAAAACCTCGTCCAAAAACTCCGTGTGAACATGGCCTTACACCTTGCCACTGTCAGGGGGTAATACAGTACTTGATTAATAAAATGCAGTATGTCAGAACTGGCTTATATAGGACAAGCATGTTTATGTCAATGAGGGAGACTAAAGGCCACTTGAATGAAAACTGTCTAGGTCTAACACTTTCATTTCATACTGTGTTTTGCAAAAAATTTAAGAGTGGGGGGGCTCTCATCGGTTGCTATGGGCAACAAGGAAAGTCTTAGACTAAGGGCTTGTTCACACAGTGTTTTCACTCCGCATTAACTACGCTTTTTAGATCCGTCTCTGGGACCGACAGGACGGACCCAGAGACGGATCTAAACAATTAGCAGTGAGATGATCACTGCGGGCTATGAGGAACACGCAGCGGCGTTCACATGAGAGATGAGAGTGAAAACGCCTTGTGAACAAGCCCTTAGACCGTTTTCATACATGTCCCCTGTAGGGGGTCAGCACAAAGGCAGGCACATGCGCAGGTAGTCAGTTCACAGAAAATAAAGATTTATTGTAGGTCCATAAACTTGCAACATAAAAATACAGCTTGTCTTCAGCATATAAATGCACAGTGGCAAAACAACAATTCCTTTCTTCAGGCAGGAAGATCAGCAAACATAAATGTGGAGTCTCACCGACTAGTAGCTCAGGTCCTCAGGCAAACACAACCTCACAGTTCGGCAGCACACAGCTTCTGATTTCAGCTCCAGAAGCACCCCTCCTGATGACTTGAACCAGCTGCCTTTTATCTGGCTGGTAAGGCCTGGGCTGGAGTATTGGAGCGACCGTCCCACCCAGGCTCTTGGGCCGCTCCATAAAAAACCCGACTCGGACTACAAACAGAAAAACTGCTCAGCAGCAATAATTGTTGCTGCCACCATAGAAGTGGGTTTTTTATATCACCGAGGCCAGCCACCTCGGTGATAAATACCTCCCATCTATTTACAGTGCCCCTTGAAACTTTTACACCCCCTTAATGTTAAAATAAAAAAATAAAAAAAAAAGTTTACAAAAAAATAAAACAAATACATATTAAAAGTTCATAACAGTCCGTTTTGGCATTTTACAAATATTATTATAATAATAACAATAACGACAACACATAATACTCTGTTTCCCCGAAAATTAGACGTGTCTTTATTTAATTTTCCTCCTAGAGATGCGCTAGGTCTTATTTTCTGGGGATGTCTTATTTATCCATGAACAAGAATTCAAATTTTTGTGTTGAACAAAAAATCCAAAATTATTAATATTTCTTGCGTCATGTCATTACAAAATCAGCATAACCTGCCTGTTATGTAAAAGTATTGAAAATTCCATGTATTATTATTTTATTTACTAAATCCTGCAGTTCAGATGGGGGGGCAGCATCCCCCCTTTTTCCTGGAGAAAGTTTCTGGCCATCGGGCCAAAAAAAAACCCCCAGCCCAAGTCTTTGAGGCTAAAGGAAAAGGTATTTATGGCGGGGCCGTTTCTGAAAATTGGGGACAGCGATCTGATAACCCAGTTTCCCCCACTTTTAAAAAAACACAAAAATTTTCCCCGCCAGAAAGGGGAAAGAATTTCCTTTGTCTGCCCGGAAGCAGTCCTTGAGTGCCCCCTTGGGGGAACAAAAAACCCATAACCCCCCCAAACATTTGTAAACCCCCCTATTTTTCAAAAATTAACCCAAACAGATGAGACAGCCGGGCGGGTATAAATGCCCGCCCCCTTATTCTGTGTCATAGTAGGGGGGTCCTTCTTTCAAAAAGTGAGCTTTGTCAAATTTCTCCTTCCCCCGGGGACTTGGAAACATCTTGTAATGTGAATTTTTCCTTTTTCCCCCTTTATTTTAAAAATTTTAATTGTGGTGTGAAAATTTTATTATTAATATTTTTGTCTATGAAACACAAAATCATTTTTTTTTAAAAAGGTATCGTAATTCTTAACTCTTGTTGTTGACGGACCCAATTTTCTTTGAAGGATTGTTTTTTTTTTTTTGGGTAACTAGGAAGAGCAGTGAGTTGACCTGTGAGCTTTTTTTACGTGTTTTTAGAAATCGGTGAGGACTAGAAACCTTTCCCGGGCTGAGCCCTTTTTGTTTTTTTTTTGTTTTTTGAATGGAAGGTGGGCAGGGGCAAAAATTTGGGGGCGGGACGCCCCTTGTGACGATTTTGTTTTGATTTGCACCGAGTGGGGGTAGTCGAGTGGATATAAGCACCCCTTTAAACAGGGGGCCCCCCAGTCACGTGCTGGTAGGTGTACGGAAAATTGGGGCAAGCGGTGGTATTTTTTTATTTTTTTTGCAAATTGGGCTTGGTTTTAGCAATTTTTCCCTCAAAAAACTGGCGAATCTTTGTAAGTTTAACCATTTTACAAAAATTTAAAACGCAGTGCTTATTTTTATTTGAATACATCAATCTTTCCCCCACCTTTTTTTTTTTCTATCTTTTTTTTGGGCAAAGGGTGCTTTGTGGAAATGGCAGCCCTTTACAAGAAGCAAATAAAAAAATATTCTCACCCTATGTGGGAAGCAGAAAAAAATACGTTGCGAAAATAAGCCCAGCGATCCGGAACTGTGGAGCACTTTGCAGCACCCGGGACGCAGCGTCAAGAGCGAAACTGAAAACGCACAGGGTCCAAATTGAGGGAGTATGCGCCTGGGGAAAATTTTCCCTGGGGCCCCCCGCAGCGGCAGTTCTCAGGGAGGATGGACTCTGTCGGGGCATGGCTTTGCAGCAACTTGGCGCTTGGACCCTAGGGCCCTCCACTTATCCGCAATTCCAACAGGCAAGCGAGAGGCCTGAGCGTCAAGCAGCAGAGAGGCGGCTGAGCGTCAACCGAAGAGGGGTGAGCGTAAAGCTGAAAGACCTCAGCTACAGCGGCACGATTGAAAGGGGTGGGGTTTTTTTCCAGGGCCTCAGCCAAGATACAAACCCGTTAAACCCCGACGGGAACACTTTCTGTGGGGAAAAGAATGGGGACTTAGATGTTTCACGGGATTTGAAAAACTTTGGGCAATATATCTGCCAAAGGGGAGGGGGACGATATTACCCCGGGATAAGAGGAAAACTTTGGAGGTTTTTTCGGACCTCCTACCAGACAAGACGGGACATGACGCCATAAAGAGACTCTGTACGAAATATCACCTCCCCCGGAGGTGTACGCAGAAAGTTTCGGAGTCTCAAAAAGGGTCCCACTGCAGTACCCGATGTGGAAAGGGGCCTAAGTACCCCCTCAACGTGGATGGAAGGAACGTTTCCACTTTGATGACCGTTAAATCGATGCAAGGGCATTTCTCCATATCGTCCCAGGGGTTTTCCTTTGTCTGTGACTGGAAGCCAAGAACCCAAAAAGAGGGCGGCGACCGGCAGACCCCCTTGTTACCAAAGGATCCAAAAACCCGGGGAGACCACGGATCCACCTGGAGGAGAGGAAGCCCTGCGGGGGACCCCCGCCCTCCCCATCGACCCCCGGGGGCAACCCCCTAGACCCCCGGTCCCCGGGGGCTCCCCGCCCATTGTTACATGCGCGGGTTTTTTTCCCGAAACCCAAGTGGGGCTGTTAGTGCCACGTCCGACAACGGAGGAAACCCCAAGCCCCCAGGCCCCCTGAGCAGGGCCCCCCCTCTATCTTGTAAAATGGGGCTGCAGGAAGGAAAGGCATAAAACCCTTTAAACCCGTCACCGTGGGGAGAAGATCCCCCGGGCTTCAAAGACAGTGGAGCAGGGACGTTGTGGCCAAATGGGGTGCTCGAAGTATTTTCCCGGGAAGGCCCAACCCTGACCGGGTTTGGGGGGGTCCCTCTGCTATACCCAGGCCCTTTTGTTCGGACTGGGGGGGGCCGAGGAATGAGAGAAATGGGGGTTTCGCCACTATCCCCTATTCCATTTTTCGGGACAGACTTTTGGGGAAATGTACAGAATTACTCCCGGTCCCCCCTGAAAGCAACCCAGCAATCCCGACTTAATTCCCCACAGAGACTGTACCATACTTTTGAAACGTGCCCAAGGGAAAGGAAATATAAAGCGGATGTGCTTCTGAAGATGCTACTGATTGGTAATGTGCAAAATGGGTCCTCATATCCCTCCTGCCCATGTCAGAGCCCGCAAACCTCATTTTTTGTGTGCGGGGTCCACCCAAGGGCAATGCCGCAGAGATCACAGCAGGGGGAAGATTTGCCGGGGCCCCCCTAGCCCCCCTCCTGCGAGGAAGGGCACACCTGTGGCCAGCACGAGAGCCCAGCTGCATTTTACCCCCCCTTGCAAAAAGTGTCAACCTGATAGACCCTCCTCCTATCAAGGGCCCCCCAGCACCTAGGAGAAACTGTCTTTTACTATGTTTGATGTATCTCACCGTAAAAGCTGGGGTGCCCCGTATCTAAGCTTTCCAGCATGCTTGGGCTGCTGGGACAATATAAATTTTTTTCCCGCCTGGGGGCGTATCTCGACTGCCCTGGACACTTGATGTATCCAAACCCGAGGGTTATCTCCGGCGGTATTTATAATGATTGGTCCAAAACCCGAGGGGGTTTTCTCAAACTTTGTGGAAATCAAATGTACTAAGCCTGAGGGGGGGGCCCAGATGGTAAATGTGGGGAGGGCCACCCCGAGTCTGGTTTTTATAGTCCAACAGCTCCGTGGATTTCCGAATCCAATAGCATGTCAAATTTTATCACGTAGAGTTACCAAGCCCCGGGAATGATGCTCCACCTGCCCTGTAGGGTTTACCGAGCTCAGGGAGGAATGGCGGGCTCGCTCCCAAACGTTGGAGCCAAGGCCAAACGCGGGAAAATCTTCGCCCAAATTATTTTCCCCGGGGGTTTAGGTGGGGAAGACTTTAGACCCCGTCATAGAGGTGACGTGTCCCCAAGTGCGTGTGATGTTGCCGCCCAACGGGTCCCCCAACCCCCATGTTTGATGGTTCAAAACAAAGGGGCATGGGGTGGGTGGGGGCCAAAGGGGCTCTCCCCCAGAGGAGGACGGAGGCGGGCTCAGGGGTGGCAGGTGAGCCGCCCCTACCCCGCTCCAAAAAGGGGGGGGGTTATGTAAAAGTATTGAAAATTCCTGTATTATAATTCATCACTAAATCCTGCAGTTTAGATGGTGGGGGGCATTCCCCCCTTTTTTCCCGAGAGAGAAAATTTCTGGCCATTGGCCCAAAAAAACCCCCGCCCCTGTTTTTAGGGTAAAGGAAAAGGTTTTTTATGGCAGGCCTGTTTCCTTTTTTGGGGGGAACAATCTGATAAGCCATTTTCCCCATTTCAAAAAACACGATTTTCCCCAGAAAATCTTTCCTTTTTCTGCCCGGGGCGCAGTCCGGAGTGCCCCCTTTTGGAAATAAAATACATAACCCTCCTCAAAAATTCTGTAAACCCACCTACTTTTTTATAATTCAAGCCAATGAAGAGACAGTTGGCTGGGGATAAATGCCCCCGCCCCCCTTTTTTCTGTGATAGTTATGGGGTCCTTCTTTTTAAAGTGAGCTGTGTCTAAATTTCTCCTTACCCCGGACTTGGGAAAAATCTTTTAAGTTGAATTTTTCCCTTTTTTCCCCTTTATTTAAACTTTTTGTGTTTGGGGTCATTATTTTTTACATATTTTTGTTATTAAGACTGAAATCATTTTTTATATTAAAGGTATCAGTAAATTTGTTTAAACCCCTTTTTGTTCACGGACCCAATTTCTTTTAAGGAAAGTTTTTTTTTTTTTTGGTAACCTGAGAGAGAGTGATTGACCTGTGACATTTTTTCGTGTTTTTAGAAATCGGTGAGGACTCAGATACCTTCCGGCTGAGCCCTTTTTGTTTTTTTTTTTTTATTTTTGAACGGAAGGTGGAGGCAGCGGATAATTTCGGGGTGCTGGGACTGTCTTGTGGTACGATTTATGCTTGATTTGCAAACCTGAGTGAGAGGTGAGCTCGAGTGGATATAAGTCTACCCCATTACAGTGGCCCCCCAGTCACGTGCTGGTGAGCGTGTACGTGACACTGCCAAACTCTGAATTCCATCAGAAATTTCTTGTGACTCTTTTTCTATGTACAACAATCTATGGTACATTTACCGATCCCGGTATTTATGAACAAAAAGCGACATTTAGTCAAAGATAGTGTCACGAATGGCGCCGCAGTCCGTGTCCCTGTTTGCTCCCCTGCGCCGGGAGCAAGTGGCCCCGTGGTCCGTGTATCGAGCCGTGGGAGCACTCGCTCCCCGGAGCACATATGCTCACCCGACCGCGCTCCTGCCTCCTCACGTCCTCTTGCCGGCCGGTGCGCACGTCCCTGCTCCCTAGAGCGCATGGGCCGGCTCGCTCAAATTTAATGGGCCAGTGCGCCGGTAATTGGCTTTTGCCGGCCGCAGACCCTATATAACGGCTCCACCTCCAACAGCTCTCTGCCGGATCTTTTGTGCGCTTTGACTACTGTGAAAGTGTGTGGACGCCTAGTTTCTTTCTCACGTGTTCCGAACTCATTGCTACTTTTTTCCATCCGTTAACCTTTGCTGCGTGTCCCGACCTTCCCGCCTGTCTCCGACTTCGATCTAGCCTGAAGACTTTGTACCTCGCTGCACCTTGACTGCCTCCACAAGCTAGTCGCGTCAGGGGTAGTGACCTGGTGGAATCCCGCCACAGCAAGCCCATCCTGCTTTGAGGTGGGCTCTGGTGAATTCCGGGACCCACTTAGACTCCGCTCCCTGCGTGGCTTATACCATCGCTTGCGGGGGTCCGGTGGATCAACTACCTGCGCCTCTGCCGTTACAGTAAGGTGCCGTTGCCCAGTGTGGCGGATCTTACAAGCATCGTTTCCCAGCAGTCCCAGAAACTGGAGCAACAGATGCAATAACTGGACCAGCTGATCACCATGATGCAGTAGCTCATCGCCGCCCAGCAGCAGCCTCCACCACCTCCCGTGGTTGCTCCCACTCCGGCGGCTCCGCTGGCCTCTGTGGGCCCCAAGCTCCGTTTGTCGCTGCCAGCCAATTTCGACGGAGACCCAAAGCTCTGCAGGGGGTTCATCACCCAGTGTTCAATGCATATAGAGTTGATGGCCGACCAATTCCAGACCGAACGTTCCAAGGTGGCGTTTGTGGTTAGCCTGCTCTTCGGGAAGGCCCTGGCATGGGCCACACCTCTCTGGGACAGGAGCGACCCAGTGACGACTGACCTACAAGCTTTCCTCAAGAAATTCCGCAGTGTATTCGGGGAAAACCTGCGGGGAGCGTCATCTCCGAAACAGCCCTCCTAAACATGCGCCAAAGGGATTCCTCGGTGGGAGACTATGCGGTGCAGTTCCACACCTTAGCCTCAGAATTGACCTGGAATGAGGCCACCCTATGCGCCACCTTCAAGAAGGGCCTCTCCAGTAGAGTTAAGGATGCGCTGGCTGCAAGAGACATCCCATCTTCCCTAAGCGAACTGATCCATTTGGCCACTCGCATCGACGTGCGGTTCGCTAAAAGACAAGAGGAGCTACGACGAGAACGTGATGTAGCTCGACCACATCGATTTCCTCACTTGGCTCCTGTGTTTCAGAGGCCCCCTATGCAACTTCTTACCAACTCCCAGTGAGGACCTATGCATTTCGAAAAGAGTTCAACTCTCCGAGCAAGAACTGGCACGGAGTCGGTTGGAGAACCTGTGCCAGCCCAGAGCATTTCCGGAGGAATTGTCCCCAACGTCCCAAGCGTCCGGGAGACACCCACACCTAGGTTCCGTGGGAGAGGCGTCCCTAGGTACAAGTTCCTCCTCTCCACGTCGGACGATACCGGTACGAGTCGTGACCGATGCTGGACTCACGTTCCAGGTTCCAGCCTTTCTGGACTCTGCTGGGAACTTTATCCACCACTCTCTAGTGTTGCAGTATCGCCTCCCGGTGGTCCATCTGGAAAAGCCATTGGTGATCTCCTCAGTCAGTGGAGAGCTCCTAAGTGATGCTATACAGTTTGCTACCAAGCCGTTGTCTCTCCATGTGGGGGTACTACATAAAGAGAAGATCACGTTCTACGTGTCGCCTCACGCCTACTCGGCGATTCTGTTGGGGCTTCCGTGGCTGCGGCTCCACTCCCCAACACTCGATTAGACGTCTGGGGAGGATACCCGCTGGGGTCCAGACTGCCTTAGCCATTATCTGGTGGCACGTCGCCCGGTGCTTCCCGGTTCTCCACTGGCGCCCATGAGCCATTGCCTGGTCTACCGGCCGAATACCAAGATTTTGTCGATGTCTTCTCGGAGAAACAAGCTGATCAACCTGCTGCCCGATACCAGTCCTCCCCGGGGTAGGGTCTATCCCTTGTCCGTACCTGAGACCCAAGCCATGTCGGACTATATACGGGAAAATTTCCAGCAGGGGTTTATTCGTAAATCCTCCTCTCCCGCAGGTGCGGGATTCTTCTTCGTGGAGAAGAATATCCACGATATCGGGGTCTTAATAAGATTACAGTAAAGAATCGATACCCTTTAACTCTGATCACGGAACTCTTTGATCGACTGCGACGTGCGAAGATCTTCTTAAAGTTGGATTTGCGAGGGGCCTACAATCTCGTTCGTATCCGTGAGGGGGATGATTGGAAGATGGCCTTTAATACAAGGGACGGGCATTTCGAGTACCTGGTTATGCCTTTTGGGCTGTGTAATGCTTCAGCAGTATTCCAGGAGTTCGTGAACGACATATTCAGGGATCTCCTCTATATCTGTGTCGTGATTTACCTGGATGACATCTTGGTGTACTCGCCCAAAATGGAGACTCATCATGTCCACGTTCGCCAGGTACTGAGGTGCCTTCGAGCAAACCACCTTTACGCCGAGCTGGAAAAGTGCCTTTTTCACCAAAGAAGCCTTCCATTTCTGGGCTACATCATCTCAGACAAAGGATTGTGGATGGACTCAGCGAAATTGTCAGTCGTCTTGCAATGGCCACGGCCAGTTGGCCTTCGGGCCATACAATGCTTCCTAGGTTTTTTACAATTACTATAGGCAGTTCATCCCGCACTTTTCCACATTGGTGGCTCCGATTGTAGCCCTCTATAAGAAGAACTCCAAGCCTCGGTGTTGGCCACCTGAGGCCGAGGAAGCGTTCACGAAATTGAAAGTCGCTTTCACCTCTGCGCCTATTCTGTCCCGACCGGACACTGAGAGGCCATTTTCACTAGAAGTGGATGCCTCTTCTGTTGGGGTTGGAGCAGTCCTCATGCAAAAGGGGCCTAAGGGCAGAAAAGTCACATGCTGCTTCTATTCCAAAATATTCTCGCCGGCGGAAGGAATTACACTATCGGGGACCGGGAGTTGCTGGCCATCAAACTGGCATTGGAGGAATGGCGTTACCTTCTGGAAGGTGCGCGGCATCACATCAGTATCTATTCTGACCATAAGAACCTCCAGTATCTCCAGACAGCCCAGCGACTCAATCCACACCAAGCCAGGTGGACTCTCTACTTTTCCCAGTTTAACTTCCAGATCCACTTCTGTCCCGCAGAAAAGAAAGTCAAGGCTGATGCCCTCAGGTTGGAGAGAAAGCTGTTCCAAAGCACATAAGACCCCCCGGTGCCTTGTCTCCGCAGCTCCTGTTGACCTCCGGGATGTTCCGCTGGGGAAGACGTGTGTGCGCTCCGCGTTTCGCAAGAGAATTTTGAAGTGGGGACATTGCTCACTAGTGGCTGGACATCCTGGTGCTCGTAAGACATTTCCCCTTATCTCTTGGTTCTATTGGTGGCCGGACCTCGCTAAGGACGTCAGGGAATTTGTTGAGTCCTGCATCACTTGTGCCCGCAACAAGACACCTCTTCACAAATCGTCTGGATTCATGCAACCCCTGCCCATTCCTACTTATCCTTGGTCTCATGTGGCAATGGACTTCATAACCGATCTCGCCCCCTCATCTGGTAACACTGTCATCTAGGTGGTCACGGATCTGTTTTCGAAAATGGCGCATTTTGTTCCGTTGCCAGGCTTACCTTCTGCCCCGCGCCTGGCCAACTTGTTTTTTCAGCACATCTTCCGGTTGCACATCATCAGGGGGTACAATTCGTTTCTAAATTTTGGCAGGCCCTCTCTTCTCAGTGTGACGTCTGGGATAGTGGATCCTCTGGACCTCCGCAAGCGATGGTATAAGCCATGCCAGGGAGCAGAATCTAAGTAGGTGCCGGTTTTCACCAGAGCCCGCCGCAAAGCGGGATGGACTTGCTGCGGCGGGAGTCTACCAGGACGCTACCCCTGATGTGACTTGCTTGTGGTGGCAGCCATAGACACAGAACAAATAAGGCCCCCTTGTGACACCGTCTGCAGCAGGTGACACTTGTAGACAGAGGTGAGAGATCACAATTTAAAATGTCATATCTGACCTCGCCGGTCGGTGACGGTGTCACAAGGGGGCCTTATTTGTTCTGTGTCTATGAGATTAGGGACGATTGCCCAAGTAGTTGGCTTGGGATCCCTTACTGAAGCTAGTACTTTGCTATAGATATAAGGCTCTCCTGTTAATAGGTGGGGTTCCACCAGACTTGATGATAGAAAGGGAGTTATTCCCTCTTTCAGAAGTAAAAAGGGTTAAATGATGAGGTTAGAGATCAGGTTTTTAAATAGTGTGTATAGAGGTTAAGAGTTAGATATAATAAAAGTTACGTTTTAGTGTTTAATAGATAGAGAACTGATAGAGTTTAAGTTTGCCTATGGCAAAATAGTAAATATAGTGATCAAAAGTCACTCTTTGTTCTCTTGCGAGATTCCCAATTTTTTGGAGATTATGTGAAGCCTAATTTACGTCTCCCGTGTACTGAACCCCTTGCTACTTTTTTCCACCCGTGAACCTTTGCTGCCTGTCCCGACCTTCCCGCCTATCTCCGACTTCGAGCTAGCCCGACGATTTGGTACCTCGCTGCACCTTGACTGCCTCCGCAAGTTAGTCGCTTCAGGGGTAGAAAGTCCATCCTGCCTTGCGGCGGGCTCTGGTGAATACTGGGACCCACTTAGACTCCGCTCCCTGGCGTGGATTGTACCATTGCTTGCGGGGGTCCGGTGGATCCACTACCTGCTCACCTGCCGTTACAGACATGTCATCATCTTCTGAAACATCATCATAAGGCTATGTCTACACTCCAGTGGACAAAAAATTACCTGAAAACAAAATCCTAAAATCGTTCATAAAACGTCAAAAGCTGCTGAAAAAACATCCGTTTTTTGCCGTGATTTAAGTTTTTTTTATACATAAATCAAGCCACTGGATGTAACTGCACCCTACAAAGGGGATATAAAGCAGTAGCTTCATGCACATCAGAGCTTTAAGACTGATTCAGTCCCACTGACTTCTATAGAAGAGTTTTCTAGTCATGCTATGTGACCTGGGAAAAGGTCAGTGTGCAGGGAGGAGGAGAGGGAAAGCTGTGACTATCTCCTATTGTGACTGGTGGATCCTGTGTTATCTATACACAGTGGTGTTGTCACGGATGCCCCTGCGACCCTCGTCCCGGGTCGCAGGCGCATCCGTGCCTCGACTCTGAGCGGCGCCCCGCCCCGCACCTCGGGTCCGGGGTCCGCTCATCCCGCTGCCCGGGTCCCCACTGACTTACCCGGCCACACTCCGGCCCCGTCCGTCTCGGTCCCCCGGCATACGCGGCGCCGCCCCTTAGGGAGCGCGCGCGCCGGCAGTCTGAGATTTAAAGGGACAGTGCGCCGGGAATTGGCCAGTGCCGGGCACTGCTCCTATTTTAGCCCAGCCTCTTCCAGTGGCCTTTCCCGGATCTTTTAGTGCACATGCCTATTGGGAAGCGTTCAGAAAGCCTTGTCTTGCCTACCGTGTACCGAACCCATTGGCTTACGTTTACCGACCCTTCCGCCTGCCCTGACCTTCTGCCTTTTCTAACTTCCGAACCTCACCCCGCCTGCCTGCCCCTTCTTGCCTGTCCCCCGACTACGACCCTGACTGCCGATTCTGTACCACGCCTACCCTTGGCCGCCACCGCAGGCAAGCCCCGCCATTTGTAGTGACCTGGTGGATCTCCCGCCGCAGCAAGTCCATCCCGCTTTGCGGCGGGCTCTGGTGAATACCGGGGGCCCCCACTTAGATTCCACTCCCTGGTGTGGGCTTACGCCATCGCCTGCGGTGGTCCAGTGGATCCACCTCCAGAGCGTTACAGTAAGATCCGGCCATGGATCCCGCCAAGGTGTCCTTGCCCAGCATCTCCAACGTCACCACCGTCGTGGTCAAGCAATCAAAACAGATCGCGCAGCAAGCACAGCAGCTCGAGCAGCTCTCCTCCATGATGCAGCAGCTCATCGCCACTCAGCAGCAGAAGTCGGCTGCCGTGGTTCCTCCCGTGGCGGTCGCTCCAGTTGGTCCTAAGCTCCGCTTGTCCATGCCGACAAAATTTGACGGGGACCCTAAGGCCTGCAGGGGCTTCATCACCCAGTGCTCCCTCCATGTGGAACTTATGGCTGGTCAGTTCCCTTCGGAAAGATCCAAGGTGGCCTTCGGGGTCAGTCTCCTTTCTGGAAAAAGGCCCTCCCCCTGGGTAACTCCTCTTTGGGACCGAGGCGACCCGGTCACCGCTGACCTGGTGACATTTCTACGGGAAAATTCCGTTAGTGTCTTCGAAGAGCTGCCCGCGCTTCTTCTGCTGAAAGCCTGTTGAACCTGCAGAAAGGGGGAACTCCTCCGTGGGAGACTACGCCGTGCAGTTCCTCACACTAGCATCGGAGCTGGCTTGGAATGATGCAGCATTGTGCGCCACGTTCAAGAAGGGCCTCTCCAGCCAGATTAAGGATGCCCTCGCCAACCGGGACTCTACGTCTTCTTTAAGCGAGCTCATCCACTTGGCTAACCGGATTGATATCCGCTTCGCAGAGAGTCGTGAGGAGCTCCGCCAAGAGCAAGAACCAGTTCTTCCACGCCGCCTATCCCGTCCTGCTCCGGTGTTTCTACGGCCTCCACAGCCTCCTTCCCAGCCAGCCGTGGAAGAGGCCATGCCAGTGGATAGAGCCCACCTGACTCCGCAGGAAAACTTGACCAAGGCTAAGGGAAATCTTTGTCTCTACTGTGGCAGCCCTGAACATCTCCTCAGGGGTTGCATGCTCCGTCCGCGGCGGCCGGGAGACGAGCCCCACCTAGGCCACGGGGGAAAGAGGCGTCCCTAGGGGTGTGCAGTCTTTCCCCTCATTGAACATCCCCGTCCTTTGGTCAGCACGGAAGCCGGGGACCACTTTCAAGCTTCAGCCTTCCTGGACTCCGGTTCGGTGGGAACTTTTTGGGACGTTACCGTGGGTTGTCTCAACACAATCTTCCGTGGTTCTCCTGGAGAAACCCCTATCCATCTCCTCCGTCAGTGGGGAAAATCCTCGCGATCTAGTCCGTTACCGTACGGAGCCACTGTTCCTTCAAATTGGAGCACTGCATAAAGGAGAACTGTCTTCTATGTGTTACCACGGTCTTTCCTCGCCCATCCTTTTGGGGTCTTCCGTGGCTGCAGCAACATGCCCCGGTGCTTGACTGGCAGACGGGCAAAGTTTTGCGATGGGGCCCAGAGTGTCGGTCTCGCTGTTTGGTGGCACCTCGCCCGGTGCTTATGCTTTTTCCGGTAGCGTCTAAAGCTTGTAGCGGGTTCCCCGCATCTATCGTGAGTTTTCGGGGATGTCTTTTCCGAAAAGCAAGCAGAGACCTTGCCACCACATCGTCATATGATTCCCCCGATTGATCTTCTGCCTTTGGTACCAGTCCTCCTCGGGCAGAGTCTACCCCTTATCCGTTCCTGAGACTCAAGCCATGTCAGATTTACATCCGGGAAAATCTTCAAAAAGGATTTATTCGAAGTCCTCTTCTCCCGTGGGATCAGGATTCTTCGTCGTGGAAAAGAAGGACGGCTCCTTACGGCCCTGCATCGACTACCGGGGTCTGAACAAGATCACGGTAAATAAACGGTACCACTCCGTTGATCACGGACTATTCGACCGTTTTACAGGGCGCAAGGGTCTTTTCCAAAGCTGGTTTGAGAGGGGCCTACAATTTGGTTCGGATCCGCAAGGGCGGGTGAGTGGAAGACGGCCTTCAACACCAGAGACGGCCACTTCGAGTACGGGTTTGATGGCCTTTTGGACTCTGTAATGCGCCTGCCGTCTTCCAGGAGTTCGTTAACGATGTCTTCAGGGATTTCTCTATACCTGTGTTCGTGGTCTACCCGGACGACATCCTGATATACTCTCCTGACTTGAGACTCACCCCCCTTCACGTCCGCCAAGTGCACAGCGCCTAGGGCTAATCACTTGTATGCCAAATTAGGGAAGTGCCTTTCCATCAAATCAGCCTTCCGTTCCTGGTTATATTATCTCGGACCAAGGGCTACAGATGGACCCAGCCAAGTTGTCAGCCGTTTTGCAATTGCCACGCCCAGTGGGCCTGCGGGCCATACAACGGTTCCTGGGCTTCTGCAACTTTTTTCCGGCAGTTTATTCCGCACTTCTCCACGTGGTGGCTCCATTGTGGCCCTTACGAGGAAGAACGCCAATCCACGGAGCTGGCCTCCGAGGACGAAGAAGCGTTCTCCAAGCTAAAAATGGCCTTTGCCTCTGCGTCCCATCCTGTCGCGGCCAGACCCAGCGAAAAACCCTTCTCGCTTGAAGTAGACGCCTCATCGGTAGGCGCTGGAGCAGTCCCCACGCCAAAAAGGGCCCAAAAGGCAAAACTGTCACTTGTGGCTTCTTTTCTAAAACCTTTTTCAGGCGGAGAGGAATTACCATTGGAGATCGGGAATTATTAGCCATAAAAACTGGCCCTGGAAGAAATGGCGATATTTGCTGGAAGGGGCCGGCATCCCCCTTTGTATCTACTCGGATCATTAAAAATCTCCAGTACCTCCCCGACTGCCCAGCGACTTAATCCCCGCCAGGCTGGTGGTCGCTTTCTTCTCCCGCTTTAATTTCAGATTCATTTTTCCGCCCCTGCGGAAAAAAAAACGTGAAGGCTGATGCCCTCCCCCCGTGCCTGCCGACGGGGGTGGGTGAAGAAGCGATCCCAGAGCACATAATTCCCCCGGAAGCCTTATCCGCAGCCCCGTCGACCTCCCGGAACGTCCCACCGGGGAAGGACATACGTCCGCCCTGCGCTCCGTGGCGTATCCTGAAGTGGGGTCACTGCTCACTGGTGGCCGGGCATTCGGTGCCCCCAAGACGTTTCTCCTGATTTCCGGTACTATTTGGGGGCAGGACCTCGCTAAGGACGTTAAAGAGTTCGTCCAGGCGTGTACCTCCTGTGCTCGCAACAAGGCTCCTCGCCACAAAACCGGCAGGTCTCTTGCACCCACTGCCCATCCCTACGCAACCATGGTCTCACGTAGCGATGGACTTCATAACCGACCTACCCCCTTCGTCCGGTAGTACCGGGGTGTGGGTGGTGGGAGACCGGGTTTCTCAAATGGCACATGTTGTCCCCTTGCCAAGTCTGCCTTCGGCCCCGCGCCTGGCGAAGCTATTTTTTCTCCAAATTTTTCGTTTTGCATGGTCTCCCTCTGCAAATAGTCTCGGATCGGGGGGTGTAGTTCGTTTCTAAATTCTGGTGGGCCCTTTGCACTAAACTCTAAGCTTGACTTCTCCTCAGCTTACCACCCTCAGACGAATGGCCAGGTGGAGAGAGTGAATCAAGTTCTGGGTGGTTACCTGCGCCATTTCGTGTCTGCCGGAAAAAAGACTGGGCCCAAATTACTTCCTTGGGCACGAATTTTCGATATAATTCCCTAGAGTCAGAGTCCGCGGGTGCCTCTCCCTTCTACGTGGTTGTACGGCCTACATCCCCGCCCACCTTTTCCCCCTAGCATCCTCATCCGAGGTCCCAGCTGCTGACACTCTGGTCCAGGACTTTGGGACCAATTTGGTCCCTTGGACCCGCCATCCCTACTCCGTGCGTCTGACCCCATGAAGGCGCAGGCAGATAAAAAAAAGAAAGCCCTCCTCCTGTCTTCTCCCGGGGATAAGGTTTTGGCTATCAGCCAAAGGTATGTCGCCTCAAAATCCCCTCCTACAAACTGGGACCCGCTTTGTAGGACCCTTCGAGGTCCTTAAGCGCATAAACCCGGTGGCCCCATAAACTCGGCTCCCTCCTACCATGCGTTATCCCGAACTCCTTCCATGTCTCGCTCCGAAAACCCCTGGTCCTTAATCACTTCTCTGAAGGCCCGTCCCCTCCTCCGTTTTGTGGCTGACGCCCCTAATGTCTTTGTGGTTAAAGAAATCCTGGGTATGAGGAGGATAGAGGGAAAACGATATTTCTAGTCGACTGGAAGGGGTTTTGGGCCCGAGGAAAGATCCGTGGGAGCGGAGGAGAACAAACCTGGACCGCAGCATTTTTCAGAATTTCTCCACTCTAAAAAGAAGGGGGGACCCAAGAGGGGGGGGGGGGTACTGTCACGGATGCTCCTGCGACCCTCGTCCCGGGTCGCAGGCGCATCCGTGCCCCGACTCTGAGCGGCGCCCCGTCCCGCACCTCGGTCCGGGGTCCGCTCATCCCGCTGCCCGGGTCCCCACTGACTTACCCGGCCACACTCCTGCCCCGTCCGTCTCGGTCCCCCGGCGTACGCGGCGCCGCCCCCTTTGGGAGCGCGCGCGCCGCAGTTGAGATTTAAAAAGGGACGTGCGCCGGTAATTGGCCATTGCCCCGGGGACTGCTCCTATTTTAGCCAGCCTTTCCAGTGGCCTTTGCCGGATCTTTAGTGCACATGCCTATTGGGAAAGCGTTCCAGAAAGCCTTGTCTTGCCTACCGTGTACCGAACCCATTGGCTTACGTTTACCGACTACGAATCTTGCCGCCTGCCCTGACCTTCTGCCTGTCTACGTTCACGAACCTCAGCCGCCTGCCCTGACCTTCTTGCCTGTCCCCGACTACGAGCCTGACTGCCGAATTCTGTACCTCGCCTACCTTGGCCGCCACCGCAGGCAAGCCCCGCCAGTGGTGTGGGCCTGGTGGACTCCCGCCGCAGCAAGTCCATCCCGCTTTGCGGCGGGCTCTGGTGAATACCGGGACCCACTTAGATTCCACTCCCTGGTGTGGGCTTACGCCATCGCCTGCGGTGGTCCAGTGGATACACCTCCAGACCGTTACAGGTGTCTCTTCTCAGTTTGACCCTGCTTGTGATGATAATGAGCAGACTACTGAAAATCTCTCTCTACAGAACAGGAAGTGTCAGACTATTATTAGGCCTAGGGGCTAAAGTGAAAACTGCAGGACTTACAATAATAATAATAATAATAATAATAATAATAGTAATAATAATACATAATATAACTGATATAGCTACATCCATAAAAGTCTGATTTATTGATATTTAAGATCATTTATCTCGTACAGTGAACACCATAGAAGTAAAAAAAATTCCCTATGCTGAAATTGTGTTTCTTTGGTCATTTAGTATTCCTAAAAAATTGGAATTAAAAGTTATCAAAAAGGTTATATGTATCCCAAAATGGTGCCAATAAAAAGTACACACAGCCAACAAAAATGAGCCCAACTTAGATTGGAAAACAATAAATGTATTGGTCACAGTGAATGGTGCTTCAGCAATGGGTTAAGTAAGAAAATCCCAACCCTAGATTGTAATAAGTTGTTTGCTAGGGCAACTAGAAGCCCCTACAAAGGGCTCCATTGTGGCACAAGTTATCACCCCTCCCCAATGTATTTTTATTAGAGACCTCATACGCGTACTTCCGTGGCACCAGGGGGGAAGGGTGGGGGTATAGACTGTCACTACATAGTGTGGAGGTTTAGCGTCAGGTAGGCAAACAGGGCTTCCACAGACAGAGACAGTGACACGAGATAAAGTTCAAGTTCCAGGCGCTGCCTGGGTTTATTCAGCAGAACTTAACAAAACAAAACAAAAACAAGCCTTAACTTCAGGCTAAACAGAAATAAACGCCTGCTCTGCTGAGCGCTAGCTACACATAGCATTTACCCTTACTAGACTGAAAAGCAGACAGCGTCTGTTAACTCACAGCAAGGTTTTTCCTCAGAGTGACACCAGCACTCCACACAGGCCTGTAGGTTCAGGCTTTATAGGCCTGAGCCCCGCCTCACCTGGGGCGTGGGAGTGGCCACCCACCCGGCTCTTTGACCACTCCAGAAAGGCCGACCCGGACTAAGCGGACTGGAACCGCTACACTAAAGAATGTGTCAGCAACATAGTGTTACTGACACCTATGCTGTCGGCCTTCCTTCACCGAGCCCAGGCTTCTCGGTGACACGCATCTGCCCAGATACCGCCTAAGGCAGCATAGGAGAGGACTCTTGGGGAAATATATCTGCCGTCCACTATTCCCCCTGTCACTGTCTCACAATAGACATTTCAATTATCTCCCCGCTCGTACAATACGATTGTATTGTACGCCCGGAGAGAGGAGGCGTAATCCACCGTTCTCTATGAGAACGGTGGATTAGCGGAATGATTGGGGCTTATTTTGCTCGTATTAGAGTGCAGTACGCTCTCAATATGTGGCGAAATGGGTCATAAAATAAGCCGTGTGAACTTACCCTAAAGCCAACCAGGGTAGCATCTGCATAAGGCTGCCATGTTGTATTCATGTTTGCTGGCATTTAATCCAGTTACACCACAAGTATACTATGAAATAAATTAGCTTTATATGAAATTTCCCCTAGTATGGAGTGTGATATTGGAATAGGACTGAGAACTGTGTATAACTATAGTCCCTGTACAACACTTTGGAATATGTTAGCACTATAAACATAATACGGAAAAAATAAGTAACATAAATCCAATTTATTTTTTTATTTCCACCTACACAGACCCCGCATAAGAGGAGTTGGCCCTTTAATTCAACCTCATCACCATGGTGACCTTGCTGGGTTCCAATGTCCCAATCATCGTCCTAGTAACCATAGAATTCTCCAACCAAGCAGCAGCCGGAAGCATCTCCAGAGCGGCGCTCCTCACCGATTTCTTCTCCCAAAGTTCCCCATCACTCCTCCATTATGGCCGGTAAGATCCCTGGGCTCTCAGCAGATGTTATTCTCATCAATGATTGTACTATTGGAGCAGATGTGCCTTGATCTGAAACAATTTGATCATCACCATTGACCACTCTGTTTGCCACCCTGTTGACCTCATGGTTACATCTACACAGCAGGGGGTGCTGTGCCCGGTGAAGGAGGAAGAGATGGTGCAGGAGTCAGATAAATCTTTTTGGCAGAGGATGGCAGTTGGCACAAGGGCTTGGCAGTTATTGGTCACCTGCCCGGCCACATGGGACAGCGGGGGCATCAGGTGGAAATCTCCTTCACTCTCAGTGAAGCCCCTGTATTCGTTTTGGTGCTGTTCTGGCATTTCTCAATGATTAGTATATGGGGCTGCGGTCTGTTGCGGCTCCTGATTATGCCCCTTGTAACACAATTGTGAGGCTCTGCTCAGTTGCCATGGCAGCAAGGTGCTGCCATGTTAGTATACCTATTACACCCTGCCACTGTCAGGGGGTAATACTTGATTAACAAAATGCCTCTATACAGCAATACGTCAATGCTGGCTTACAGAGGACAAGCATGTTCATGTCAACAAGGAGACTAAGGGTCCCATGAATGAAAACGGTCTAGGTCTAACACTTTCTTTGTTGTCTATAGCAACCAGAGTTTATTTCATACTGTGCTTTGAAAAAAATCAAAGGGTTATTGGTTGCTATGGGCAACAAGGAAAGTCTTAGACCGTTTTCATACATGTCCCCTGTAGGGGGTCAGCACAAAGGCAGGCACATGCGCAGGTAGTCAGTTCACAGAAAATAAAGATTTATTGTAGGTCCATAAACTTGCAACACAAAAATACAGCTTCTCTTCAGCATATAAATGCACAGTAGCAAAATAACAACTCCTTCCTTCAGGCAGGAAGATCAGCAAACATAAATGTGGTCTCACAGACTAGTAGCTCAGGTCCTCAGGTCTACACAGCCTCACAGTTTGGCAGCACACAGCTTCTGATTTCAGCTCCAGAAGCACCCCTCCTGATGACCTGAACCTTTTATCTGGCTGGTAAGGCCTGGGCTGGAGTATTGGAGAGACCGTCCCACCCAGGCTCTTGGGGCGCTCTATGAAAAACCCGACCTGGACTACGGGCGACATATATGAATCTCGCCGGGTCGGGGCGCACCTTTCCGCCAGTTTTCCGGCGGAATCTGCGCCCGATTTATGTCGGGGCCGGGGCGCGCTCATACATTCCATGTAAAGTCCGCCGCGCCGCGCCTGTTTGTTAGGTGCAGTGCGGGACTGAGGCGCAGTGCGGCGCTGCGCCTATGATTCGGCGCCGGAGGTAGTGCGGTAGTGTAGGACATACATGCAGGGAAAAGTCCGCCGCGCCTGACCAGTGTGTGGGGCGCAGTGCGGGGACCGAGGCGAAAGTGCGGCGCTGCGCCTAAGATTCGCCGTCCGAGGCGGTGCGCTCGTACATGCAGGCAAAAGTGCCCTGCGCCTCGCCAGTGTGTGTGGGGCACAGTGCGGGGACATGGGCGCTGTGCGGGACGGCGCCAAAAAACAGTTCCGATGCGAGACAGGCTGGAACAGCGAGAAATCATTCCAGATGTCGGTGCGGAGTATGAATCAAAAATCGCCTTTATAAAGGCGTTCTACATTCTCAGGAAAAGAGCTGAAACCTAAAAAATAAAAAATACATAAAACAAAATCACTTTCCAATATCCTAATTCAAGAATTAGGATATTGGAAATTGCCGGGAAATACAGTAATTCAAATTTAGAAAGATATTCTCATTGGTCGGCAAAAACCGGCCAATCAGAATAGGAGCGACAGTGATCCATGAACACCTATGGGTAATTTTAGACCAATCAGAATCCAGGCGGGATAGTTTCAAATACAGTAAAAATGCTGAAAAGAGCTGATTGGTTAAGCTACCGGGTGACTTGGCTAGCTCAGCCAATCAGAATAGGAGCGACAGAGACCCATTCAAAGCTATGGAGAAGTTTAGACCAATCAGAATCCACGGCAGGACAGTTCAAAATACTGTAAAAATGCTGAAAAGGGGGTGATTGGCTAAGCTAGCGGGGGCTCGGCTAGCTCAGCCAATCAGAATAGGAGCGACAGAGACCCATTAAAACCTATGGAGAATTATTGAGCAATCAGAATAGGAGCGACAAAGACCCATTCTAGTGTATGGAGAAGTTTAGCCAATCAGAACCCAAACGGCGGGATAATTCAAAATACAGTAAAAAGACAGAAAAGAGCTGATTGGCTGAGCTAGGGGGGGCTTGGCTATCCCAGCCAATCAAAAGCGCGAGCTACTTCTCCCATTATAGTCTATGGAGAGAGGGGCGCCCTGAAATATCGGCGCTCAGCGCCGTGCGGCATGAAGTATTAAAAAAAATTATTTTTATTAAATGTAAAACATTATCAGATACAAGCCGAACCCTTCTTTACAAATAAAGCAGTTAAAAACCCGAACAAGCGTTTGTCGCCGAGACCGCCACTACATAGGGAATTGCAATAGAGAGAATTTTGCCGGGAATACAGTAATTCAAATTGTTAAGCTATTCTCATTGGTCGGCAAAAACCCAAAGCCAATCAGAATGGAGCGACATGTCCCATTATAACCTATGGAGGAGAATTGACCAATCAGAATAGGAGAAAACAATGTCCCATATATCCTATGGAGAAAAATTGACCAATCATATTCAAAGGCGGGACAGTTCAAAATACAGTAAAAATGCAGAAACGAGCTGATTGGTTGAAGCGTTTGGGGGCTCGTCAGCTTAGCCAATCAGAGCGCGAGCTACTTTCTCATAGAGTTCTATGGGAAAAAGAAATTCTGAGCGCGCTCTGTGATTGGCTAAGTTAAAAGAAGCGCCGTTATTTGGACCAATGGGAGAGCGAGCGACGCTCCTATGGGTTTTCTAATGCAATCAGAAATCAAACTGTAAAATGGCCGAAATCAAATTATAAGACTACAGAAGTTGTCCCGATGTGTATAAAAAAACGAAAAATTTAATATGGGGGTAACGAAAAAAAAATATTAATTCAATAAAATTTTGTTTATTTTTTATTTTCGTTAGCCAAGGATCAATAGTATGGATGCAACGAAAATAAAGAAATAAAAAATGATTTTATTGATTTATATTTTTTTTCGTTACCCCATATTATCAAATTTGTTTTTATATACACATCGGTACAACTTCTGTAGTGTTATAATTTGACATGTACAGTTTTATTTCAGATTGCATTAGAAAACCCATAGGAGCGTCGCAGCGCCTCTTTTAACTTAGCCAATCACAGAGCGCGCTCAGAATTTCTTTCCCCATAGAACTCTATGAGAAAGTAGCTCGCGCTCTGATTGGCTAAGCTGGGCGAGCCCCCCAAAGCTTCAACCAATCAGCTCGTTTCTGCATTTTTACTGTATTTTTAACTGTCCCGCCTTTGAATATGATTGGTCAATTTTTCTCCATAGGATATAATGGGACATTGTCGCTCCTATTCTGATTGGCTGGTTTATGCCGACCAATGAGAATAGGGTTAAACAATTTGGGAATTTCTGTATTTCCCGGCAATTCTCTCTATTGCAATTTCCCTATAAAAGCGCCGGTCTCGGCGACAAACGCGTTGTTTTGGGTTTTTAACTGCTTTATTTGTAAAGAAGGGTTCGGCTCTGTATCTGATAATGTTTTACACTTAATAAAAATAATTTTTTTATTAATACTTCATGCCGACATTTCAGAGCGCCCATCTCTCCATAGACTATAATGGGAGAAGTAGCTCACGCTCTGATTGGCTGGGATAGCCAAGCCCCCGCTAGCTCAGCCAATCAGCTCTTTTCTGTCTTTTTACTGTATTTTGCATTATCCCGCCGTGGATTCTGATTGGTCTAAACTTCTCCATAGACTAGAATGGGTCTCTGTCGCTCCTATTCTGATTGGCTGAGCTAGCCAAGTCACCAGTAGCTTAACCAATCAGCTCTTTTCAGCATTTTTACTGTATTTTGAACTGTCCCGCCTTGGATTCTGATTGGTCTTAACTTCCCCATAGTTTTGAATGGTTCACTGTCGCTCCTATTCTGATTGGCCGGTTTATGCCGACAAATGAGAATAGGTTTTCGAATTGAATTAAATGTATTTCCCGGCAATTTACAATACATAATTCTTGATATTGCGCCCTCTAGTTTTGGAAAGTGATTTTTTTTTAAATTATGTTTTTTTTTTTACGTTTCAGCTCTTTTTTTCTGAGAATGTTTTCCGCCTTTTTTAAAGGCGATATTTTTTGAATCATACTCCTGCTGCACGGAGCGGAAACACCGGAAATTTTTGTAGCGATCTTCTATGTTTCCTCGCATGTTCCGATCCTGCTTCACTTCGCCTCTGCCGGAGCATTTAGACCAAAAAAAAACAGGTCTGCTTGTCGGAGCTGCCGAGCGCTGCACTGCGCCTCCTTTTGCCGACCCGCCATCGTGCATGCCTCGGAGTTTTCGAGCGCGCCGCGTCCCACCCCGGAACGCCTACCCGCGCCCACACCACGCCCACTGCCCGCCCCTCATGCGGGGCGCAGCTGAAAGTGGCGAACGCTGCGCCTAACACCTGCATCCCTGCGTCCGACAGCGGGATTGGGCCCGGGGGGCGCAGTATAAAGCCAAAAAAAAAGGCGGAAAGCCCGATCATACATGTCGCCCTACAAACGGAAAAACTGCTCAGCAGCAATAATTGTTGCTGCCACCATAGAAGTGGGTTTTTTATATCACCGAGGCCAGCCACCTCGGTGATAAATACCTCCCATCTATGACAGCACCTCTGATCCTTCTACATACAACTCCTCCTTTGCCAAAAGCCGAGGGGTTGGGCATCTTCTGCTACCATACAATGTACCCTCGAAAGGGCATCTGCATTGCCATGCATTTTGCCTGGCCTGTGTTCCACTGAGAACCTGAAATCTTGTAAGGCTAAGAACCACTGAGTTACTCGAGCATTGTTCCGCTTTCTCTCCCGCTTCCATTTCAAGGGAGCGTAGTCCGATACTAACTTGGACTTCCTTCCTAATAGGTAATATCGCAGGGAGTCTAAGGCCCACTTGATTGCTAGACACTCCTTTTCTATTTTGGAATAATTCTTCTCATAAGGGGATAATTTTTGGCTGAGGTAAACTACCGCGTGTTCTTCCCCATTAATCTCTTGGGACATGACAGCTCCCAGCCCCACATCTGATGCATCTGTCTGAACGACGAACTCTCTAGAAAAGCCAGGGGCTACTAGCACCGGCTGCTTACACAGGGCTAACTTCAGCTCCTGAAAAGCCCGTTCAGCTTCCGGGGACCGTTCACCATGGCCGATTTTGTGCCTTTAGTAAGGTCAGTCAGGGGCACAGCAATTTCTGCGAAGTTCGGGACGAATCTCCTATAGTAGCCAACGATCCCTAGGAATGTTCTGACCTGCTGTTACGGGTGACCCTGTGACCCCCGTGTCGGGTCGCAGGCACACCCTCACCTCTGCAGCGTCACCAGCTGCAGGCCCGCAGCTCTGACATCCACTTACCTCGCCACGTTCCTGTTCTGGTCCCGGCGTGCGCTCCTGCTGCCGGCCGGGTGCGCGCTCGCACCCTTGGGCGTGCGGTACTACAGGCAAATTTAAAGGGACAGCGCGCCGGTTATAGGTCTAACCGGGCGCTGACCCTATTTAAGCCCTGCCTCTTCCTTAGCACCTTGCCAAATCAATAATGCCCTATGCCTTGAGAGGAAGCGTTCCCAAGTATCTTGTTTGTCTACTGTGTACCGTACCTTCTGCCTCCATCCCTTGACCATGAACCATTGCCGCCTGTCCTAACCTTCTGCCTGTCCCCGACTACGAACCATTGCCGCCTGTCCTGACCTTCTTCCTATCCCCGACTACGAGCCTGCTTCACGATCCTGTACCGCGCAACAACTTGTCTGCCACCGCAAGCAAGTCACGTTAGGGGTAGCGACCTGGTAGCAAGTCCATCCCGCTTTGTGGCGGGCTCTGGTGAAAACTGGACCTACTTAGATTCTGTTCCCTGGCGTGGCTTACACCATCACTTGTGGTGGTCCAGGGGATCCACTTCCACTGACCGTTACACCTGCTTTTTGGTAAGAGTACGTGGCCAATTCTGGATGGCCGCCACCTTGTTTATTTGTGGCTTTATCTCGCCCCTTCCTACTATATAGCCCAGGTACCTGGCTTCCTCCATCCCCATGGCACCCTTGCTGCGGCTTACTATAAACCCATCCTCCTTTAATGCATCCAGGACTGCTTGGAGCTTATGCAGATGACTCTCCCAGTCTTGGCTACAGTTGACTATGTCATCTAGATAGGCCGCTGGACGTAATATACGGTCCATGGCCCTTTGGAAAGTGGCAGGTGCTCCCTGCAACCGAAAAGGCATGAGAACGTACTGGTGAGAGCATTCAGGTGTGGAGAAGGCCATCTTCTCCCTGGCTTCCTTGGATAAGGGGATTTGCCAATACCCCTTCGTAAGGTCCAAGGTGGTAATGTACCTGGCCGGTCCTATCCTTTCGATTAGTTCATCCACCCAAGGCATGGGGTCGGCATCAAACTTGGAGACTTCGCTGAGCTTGCGGTAGTCGTTGCAAAACCTCCATTCCCCGTTTGGTTTTGGAACCAGCACTATCGGGCTCGATACTCACTAGGGACTCTCTTTCAACCCCATGTGTACATTCTACTTCTGACCTCACTGGGCCACTTATTCTCTACGAGGGCTTCAGGGATCCTTAGGGCTTTTCATGTACCCGAACGGTGTGGTGAGGGAAGGGTTCTCATGCTTGATACCTTTTATAAAACCTGAAACTCAGAAAATGGTCCTTACACTGCTGCCTTCTGCGATTTGGACAGGGTCTTCTCGGCATATTTCAACCATTTCAACACTGGACCTACGGTTGGGTCACCAGTCAAGGGTTGGCAGGAAGGTTTCTGTCCTTCCAATGGTTTGAGCAGATTTCACATGGTATATCTGAAGGCGGGGCTCTATTCTTACTGGGATTAGTGTATCTGTATTAACATTATCTTAATTTTCAACCACATCTTACGGCCCTGCCCAGGCACCGGGCCAATCTGAAAAATAATATTTAGCGGCATCATTCCGAGTTTTGGCTCCCATAATTCGTTAAAATCCAGATTTTTAGCCAGCAAAAAGCGATGATACCTGGTTATAAGAGCCCAAAATCTGTCAAAATCCGAAAATTTTGGCCGGTGGTTAATATCCCGTTTGCGGACAAAAGCATAAGACAACTTTATTATGGGAATGGTACGAATGGAGGAACATCAGAACTTGTTTGCGAATTGATAATGGTATAATCACTGGTGTTAACATCGTTATAGGTGGTACTGTTTATCTCATGGTTGTGGTTTTCCTTTTCATTATTACAATGCCGCTTTAACATTGACTATTATAGTATAATTTTCTACCCTTTCTTGCAACTAGTTCAAACAGGACCTACAGATAGGTTCCGCTGCGCTTGCTCTTTGGGGGAGGCTACGTTGCAGCCTATGTGGGTCCCCACGCTCTTATAGGCCCAATCCTGTGGGATAGCTAATCTTATTGAAGATGCATGTGTACCTTGTTGACTGGGGATTGAATCCAGTACAACAAAAACCACTGGGTAAATAAATTGACCTTCTATTTGTATAGTGTCTATGTTGGAGTGTGTGATATGGAATATAGGCATAAGAAATGTGGGTACGATGTCCTTGACAGCACTTTGGTATATGCCTTATGAATATAATACAAGATAAATAGGTAAACATCAAATCCACTTTTAATTTCTATACATGTCTATAAAAGATCCCAACTCAGGAGGAGATCCCGTCCCTTTAATTCATCGTCCCATCCACCATGGTGATCTTGACTGGGTTCCATTGGTCCCATATCATCGGTCTCACGTAACCATAGATCCCTCCTACCAAGCAGACAGACGTGCGCGCTCTCCACTAGAGCGGCGCTCCTCAATGATTTCTTCTCCCAAGTCCCGCATCACTCCCTCCATTATGGCCGGTAGATCCCTGGACTCTAGCAGATGTTATTTCATCATGATTGCCACTCCCCCCCCCCCCTTTTCCCTTCTACTATTGGAGCAGGGATGGGCATTGATCTGAAACAATATTGATACATCAACATCGAGACAGACCATAGTTTGCCACCCTGGTGACCTCATGGTTACATTACTCAGCTCGGGGTGTCTGTGCCCGGTGTGAAGGAGGAGAGATGGTGATGGTGAGTCAGACAGTATCAATCTTTTGGCAGAGGATGGCAGTTGGCACCAAGGGTTGGCATTTACGGGTCTCATGCAGGGGTACTTGGGACTGCGGTGGGGCCATCAGGTGGTAAAATCTTCCTAGTGTGCTTCTCAGTGAATCCCACTCCTGTTGGTGCTGTTTTCGGCATTTCTCAATGATTAGTTATATGGCGATGTGGTTGTTGCGGGGCTCCTGATTACCCCCCTGTTAACTACATAATCGTGAGGTGCTGCCTCAGTTGGCCATGTTAGTATATAGATTAACAATGCCTCTGTCAGGGGGTTTAATTTACTGGATTAATATAAATGCCTCATATACATCGACACTTTAAGCAGAACTGGGCGCTATATAGGACAAAGCATTGTTCATGTCAACGAGGGAGACTAAGGGCCACTTGAATGTACACTGTCTAGGTCTAACCACCTTTCTTTCGTTGCTCGCATAGCACTAACAAATCAAGAGTTCCCCTTTCTTTTCACTTACTGTGATTTTGAAAAAATTGAAAAGAGTAGCTCATGTTGATTGGTTGCTTATATGGCTCAAGGAAAGTTCTTAGAGTTAGACCGTTGTGCAGGAAATGATTCCCCTTAGGTCTAATATTCACACGGAGTTTACAATCTTGCAGTGAGTTTACCCACTGCTTTCTTATGACGATAACACGCAGCGGGCGGTATCAGATGAGGGATCTTACGCTGCGTGTTTCAAAAGCGCAGATCAGCTATTCTTGATAAAAAGGATTGTCATGCAAATTATTTCTCAAGCTGGATCAGCCGAAATGCGCTTTGAATAACATGCACAGCGGCGTTCCATCATCATGAGGACAATGCGTGTTCGTCATAGAAACAGTGATATTCTCAATGCTATTGTGTTTAGTTCGTCTTGTGGACAGACCAGAGCGGACCACCATAGACGGATCATAATCGCGCGTTTAACTCGAGTAGATATACTACATCGTGAAACAAGCCCTTAATGTTAAATAAATATAAAAAAAGAAGTTTTTTAAAGGGATATCTGAGTAAAAAATATTTTTTTAAACTTTATTAACACATGACAATGATTCAATATTTTTGTCTTCTAGCAAGTTTTTTTTAATTTTTTACTGATTGTTAATTTCTCAATTCGGTCATTATATATTCATTGTGGTGGACTGCATTTCTTGACTGCACTGCTTTTATTACAGCAGTCAGAGAGATACTTTATCAGCAGCAATTATGCACTATAGTCAGCCTTAAGAATGCTCAGTCCCATTGACTTTCTTTTAAGGCATGTTTTCTTAGTCAAGCTCTTGTGACCGGGACAGAATATCAGTGTGCAGGGACATCGCCTATTGTGTCTGGGTGGATCTCTGTAGTTACTATAACACATTGGTTGTACTTCTCTCAGTTTTGACCTCCTCTTTGGGATGATTAAGGAGCTGGACTACTGCAATATCTCTCATCTACAGATAAAGGAAATGTTGAGTGTCAGGACTATTATCAGGCAATAGTGGGCTACAAGTGAAAACTGCCTGGATTACAAAACGTCAATAATATTAATAATAATTATTAACATAATATAAGTGGTATAGCATACATCATAAAAAGTCTGAATTTAATGAAATTTACAGATAATTTATCTCATACAGTGAACTACATTTGAAAGAAAGACATTTACCTATTGCCGATAAATTGTGTTTCTTTCAGTCATTTTAGTATTTTCCTAATTTATTTTGGTAAATTAAAAGTTATCATAAAGTTATAATGTTTCCCATATTGGTGCCTAATAAAAAGTACACACAGCCAACATAATATGGGAGAAGCCTAAATTTGTCCATAGATTTTGGGAAAACATTAAGTATATTACGACATTGAAAATTGTGCAGTCTGCAATCAAGAGGGTTAAGTAAGAAAATCCCAGCCCTAGAATGTAATACGTTGTTTGCTGAGGGCAAAGAGAAAAGCCCCTACAAAGGGCTCCTTTGTGCTACAAGTTTGTTCTTCCCCCTAAACCCAGGGTATGACATCTGCTTAAGGCTGCTCTTGTTGTACTAATGTTTGCTGGCATTGGAATCACGTCAGTTACACCACAAAATATAATTTGAATTTAAATCTAGCTTTTATTTGAAATTGCTCCTAGTAAGGAGTGTGATATAGGAACAGGACTGTGACCTGTGTATAACTTTAGTCCCTGTATCAACACTTTGGAATATGTTAGCACTATAAACATATTTACTGATATATATACAGTTAAATTATATTCATATTTATTTTTTTATTTCCACCTAAAACAGACCCCACATAAGAGGAGCTTGGCCCTTTTAATTCAACCTCATCAACCTTGAGTGTCCGTTGCAGGGTTCCAATGTTCCCAATCAATAGTCCTAGTAACATAGACGCTCAAACCAAGCAGCTACGGAAGCTTCTCCAGAGCGCGCCTCCTCACCGATTGTCTTCTTTCCAGAATTTACCCATCATTCCGACATTATGGCCGTGTAAGATCCCTGGACTAACTAGAGAAATTGTGCAGCAGATTTTATCTTTATTGGCTCACCCTTTGTTAACACAGTGGTTGTAATACATCTTGAATAGGACTGTTTTTAAACGCCATCCCCATGTATCATATGTGTTGGATAAATAGTGGGCTTGCGTTTGACCTGTTACGTTCGAATATTATTTAGCTTTCTCATTTATGCCATACTGATTGCAGCATTTATTATTTTTAAAATTTTTTGGGCAGGCCTATGTTGTATAGCACCCATGCCCTCTCCACTAAGTCTCACCACTTTTTTATCGAAGGTCACATTCCTTTTTGTCTTACGAGGCACGAGGTGTCTTTGGGAACTGTTTAAAATACATATTAATATGGATTTAAAGGCTGTTTTACAATTAATTTTGTTGCATATTGTGCAGAATTCTGCCTTGACAAATAGTGTGGAAGTGACTTGCGCAGGGATTCATTAGGTATTCATCTTGGCCAGAGGATGGCTCGTTGGCTCTAATGGGCTTGGCAGTTACTGGTACACCTGCCTAGGACACATGGGAGCGCGTTTGTATCAGGTGTAAGAAAATCTGTTATGTCAGTAAATTATTTCATAGGATATCGCCATGGCAGCGCTCTCTGTTAAGCCACCGCCCTGTTTCCGTTTTTGTTGCTGTTTCTGGTCATTTCTAAATGATTAGGTATATGGGGGCTTAGCGGCTTGTTTGGCCCTGATTATCCTCCCTCTTGTAAACAAAATTGTGAGGTGCGCTCTGTTGTACGTGTTAGTTGTATTCTATTACACCCCTACCACTTTCAGGGCGAGGTATACTTGGTTTAATACTTGCTTGTATACAGCAGTTCGTCTGTGGCAGGGTGACAAAGCATGTTCATGTCAATTGAGGAAGACCTAAGGGCCACATGAATGTATAAAGTCTAGGGCGCTTTGTTCACACGGTGTAATTGCGGACGCATTATTGTATGCGCCACTTTACGCCGGTGAGATTTGGATCAGCGCCGTTACTCCTGTTAGAATGAATGGGCGGAGGCGTGGACGAAGCCAGACGGAACAGGACATAACAATTCGATTACGCCGGAAGTGTCATGTGTCATACTTGTACTGCTCCGGTTTCAATATGACTCGTTTTGTACACCGCCAAGGGGACGTGGCGTTATAATCCATTGCTTCCCTATATAGAGCTATGGGTTCCATAATTGCAGTGCACATACGCGGCGACAATACGCCCTCAATTAGGCGGCAAAATAAGCCGTGGTTACTTACGCTAGGTCTAAAACTTTCTTTGTGCCCATTTGCAACCACTCTGAGTTCCCCTTAAATTTCACTTTCGTGATTTGAAAAAATGAAGGGGAGCTTGATTGGTTTGCTATGAGAAAAAGGAAAGTCGTTGAAATGGACGTTTTCATACATGTCCCTTAGGCCATGTTCACAACGGCTTATTCTGGGATAATTCAGTCCGTAATTACGCGGCCGGTGTGCGCAAATTACGGGCTGAATTCCGTCCAGTAACTAAGGTATAGTTATCACTTCTTCATAGAGAACTATGCAATTATCGTCTCCTCTCCCTGCCTAGGGATTCACGCCGAGGGGGGAGATAAATGAAAGGTCACTTCTAGCGGCGTTTACGCCGCCGTAGCAATAACTGGTCTATGGGCCGGCGATGTCGCCGGCCCCCGTCTCGCTCCCCCGCCCCGGCCCTAAAGGGCGTAATGCGGGGGGAATTAGACGCCCGCAGTTCTAAGCCGTTGTGATACAGTGCCTTTAATGTTAACATAAAAATAAGTTAAAAAAAATAAAACAAATAAAAAATGTTAAAAGTTCATAAGGGCTTGTTTGCTCTTTTAGATGTCTCGAGGGAGACCGGACAGGACTAGACCCAGAGGCGGATCATAAACCTATTAGCAGTGAGATTATCACTGCGGGCAATGAGGAAGACGCATCAGCGTTCACACGAGAGATCGCCGCTGCATGTTTCCACAGTGCAGCTTGGGACGTCTTTGAAAGAATTGACATGCAAGAGTAGTTAACACGGAGTGAGACCTCATTGTGAACAAGCCCTAACACTCCGTTTTGGCATTTTACAAATCCAAAAATAATAATAATAATAATAATAATAATAAATATCATCATCATCATCATTATAATAATCATAAATTAAACATTGCATTACATTTTTAATTGATATTGCTACATCCATAGTTAGTCCTGATCTATTGAAATAATATCTTGTATACGCAGATAAACAAATTCCCAATGTCGAAATTGTGTTTCATTTTGTGTCCCTAAAAAATAATGCCATCATTCATAGTGCCAGCCAGTGTACAGAAATGCATAGTGTACATGACTCCCAAGTGTCCCTATTCTGGAGGGACAGTCCCTATTTTTAACGCTTGTCTCTCTGTCTCTCTTAGCTCTATAAATGTCCCTCTTTTTCATTTGGGAAATAGATTTGCAGAGTGTACAGGCATGCATAGTGCCCAGGGCAGCTGACTTATGTGACTCAAGTAATACTGCCAGTGTAATAGGCTTGATTTTGTCGCAGGAAGAGACTGCCATCTTGCTTTGGGCAGCCAGTGTTTCAGTGCTTTCATAGTGCCAGGTTGAGAATGACCTTCTTTCATATCGCCCAGCCTGTTTGTATCGCATTCATAGTGCAAAGGCAGAGATGATGTCATTCATAGGACTGCCAGTGTATCAAGGACATTCTTTGTGCTCAGGCAGGAGACTGCTGGCATTCATTTGGCCAGACAGTGTACCAGGCATTCATAGTGCCGGCAGAGACTTATGGAATCATGTAATCGCCAGTGTACAGGCATGCATAGTGCAGGGAGAGACTGCCATCTTTCTATGGCCAGCAGTGTACCAAGGGCATTATAGTGCCAGGTAGAAGAATGCTGTCATTTCATCTGGCAGCAGTGTACAGGTATTCATAGTGCAATGGCAGAGTCTTGTGTCATTAATTGGCGGAGCCAGTGTACAGGTATGCATTGTGCAGGAAGAGAGGTGTCATTTCATATGGCCAGCCAGTTGTAAGGCATGCTATAGTGCAAGGCAGAGGGTACTGCTGTCTTTCAATAATGGTCCGCCAGTGTACAGGTAGGCATAGTGCAAGGCAGAGGACTGCTGTCATTACATTATTTTCAGGCAAGAAGCAAGTTTATTAAAACAACTGGCAAGGTTCACATTGGTCAATTCAATATAACAATTTTTCCATTAAATTCGTTGTACCATGACCGGAAAACGACACAAAAACATCACATAAGTGCCAATGAAATAAAATGTAAACCAAAATCACTTTTTAGGCCAAGGTGGAAAATACAGGTAGTAGCTAACGTGGCAATATTGTCTTGTTAGGGGTAACTGAGTTCAAATATTTTTCATTAAGATTCATAAAGTGCCTAAGGGTTTTACTACCACGGAGACTCGAAGGGGAGCTCCTTCGTAGAATATGGGGGCAGGAAGTACCGAGTTGTGCGTCACCCCCCCCATTCCTCCCCCGTGTCCCTCCCCCAGTATAGTAATCGCTTTCCCACTCTCTCTACCTTTATTTGATAACACTGGCCGTGCGATTCCCGGACCCGAGGGAACTGCTTAATATAGAGGATTCTGTCCCAAAAGGGACCAGCGCTCCTTTAATGTGGCCACCTTTTGAGGAGGGTCCAGTAGGCTGGTGATACGCACAGAATGGGTGTTTTCTCTAGATAGGGACCTCTGCAAAAAGGGTGGGGTAGTAGGGATTTCCAGGAAGTGCTATTGTGTGTGTGCAGAATTTCAGTATTTTGAGCTAGCGTTGTGTGGAAAGTCAGGAGGTAATGTGTGATATAGCAAGTCTAATAACGCCTTTTTCAGGAAAAAGAACGAGCTCCGTCCTAAGAAACATCTTGAAAGTAGCTTTTCTACTCGGTTCCATAAGGGCCGGACCACGGGGCAAATCCACACATGGGGTATAAGAGCCCACTTGACCACACTGCTCCAACAAAGTTAGAGTATCCTGGGGTCGGAGTGAGCAATCCGAGTGGGGGTTAAATACCTTCAGTACTATTTCCTACTTAAAGGGGTTTTTCCTCTACAAAGAATAGTTTTACAAATTGTAGGGAACACAAAATAAAGACTTTTTCCCAAATATATTGCTTTGTTCCTCTGTTTTCCCTAAGGAGATACAAGTGAATTTTTGACCTCCCTGGCTATTTCAGTTCCCTCAGTAACCGACCTGAAAAACAATTCCCCCCCTTGCTGTTTGTTCAATGAGATAACAGTGAGTTGAGGTCATACAAAGGTCCTGGCAGAGTCCTGTGCTGCTCAGCAGTAAAAAGCTTGATTTATGTAAAATAAACAGAACTGTAATTAGGGCTTTTGTTTTGGGGATCAGATAAGAAGTCCTGTTAGTAGTTTGAGAAGCTAATCTGATCTAATTAGCATCTGAAAGCAAAAAGTGCATGGAGCTGTACAAGCATGGAGCTGTATGCAAATGAGTCAGTCTGAACCAGGAAAGGACAGAGTATTTCATTCATGCATTCTCTGAAACTCTGAAGGGAGACAACTCCTTTAATTCTAAGTGGTTGGCACATCTAGAATGTTTCCTTACAATATTAGTGGCCTGAGACCAACAATCTGGGGAGGAAGGTCTGACCTAAGGAGCTCTCCCACCGAGCCTCATCATCCGGCTTGACGGGTCTCCCGCCATCAAAAAGGGTTCGGTATGCGGCTGAAAGACCTCCCTTGGTTGAAGAGCTAGTCCATACTAGTCTATGAAAAGGGGAGGAAGGACCCTCTCTCACTGGCCACTTCATTGCTTGAACCGCATGTCTAATTTGGAGGAAGAGGTAAAATTGGCCACGGGGAATTGGTAAACGGCTGCATAATTCTTCGAAGGTACAGAAGTGGTGGTCTCGCATCAAATCTCCCAGTGTATGGATTCCTAAATTTATCCATAGCTGTATGGGTATATCTGGGGCTAAGCAGTACAGTATGGTTAAAGGGCATCTGTTTCTGGAGACTCTAACCCTACCTGTCTTGGCTATATAATTTCGCCAGACACTTACTGCGTGTGACAGTTAGTAGGCTCAAAGTAGGCGGTTTCCAGCCAAACAGCATCGCCAATAGATAATCCCTAAATGTCCCCTTAGGGATGGAGGCATTCTCAAGCGATGACCAATGTTGGGTCTCTGAGGAGCACCAATATGCAGAGAGCGGCTCTAACACCGAGGCCACATTGTATTGGTGTAGGTTTGGGACAGATAAGCCTCCAGTATCAGACTTTCTAAATAAATGTTGTCTATTTATCCTAGGTTTCTTCATAGTCCAAATAAAGTGGAGGAGTAGATTCTGCAGCCTGGTTATGAGATCTTTAGGGAATAGGAATGGCAATGATCTACAAATGTAAAGGAATTTGGGTAGTAGTAAAATTTTTACCACATTGATGCGGGCTAGCCACGATAGTTGGAATTTACTGAGTCTCGCAATTTCTTCCGTAAATATTTTACTGAGATCAGCTAGGTTCTGTTCAATTGTGGTTTCTATATCCAAGTATATTTTAATGACTAAGTAAGTAATGTGGGAGGAGGCCCAAATAAAATCGAGCTGAGAGAGTCGTTGTTTCAACGACGGGTGACAGTTGAGCGGGAGGAATACTGACTTGGAGATGTTCAGTTTATAATAGGATAATTGAGAGTACCGGTCGAGCAGGTTGAGAAGCGCTGGTACCGAGGTTTCTGGATTCTGTGCTATGATTAGAATATCATCAGCATACAGATTTACTTTGTGGACTTGTCCATGAATATTTATACCCACTATATCTGTCGCTTTCCTGATGTGTTCTGCCAGGGATTCTGCACAAAGGTCGTAGATCAAAGGGGATAAAGGGCAACCTTGTCTTGTGCCGTTTGATATGTCAAATTTGACAGACAAGAAACCGGAGGCATAAACCCTGGCAGAAGGGGAAGTATATAAGGAGGTGATGGCCGAGAGAAACAGTCCCTGGAATCCAAATTTCTGTAGAACCCTCTTCATGTAGTTCCAATTTATTCTAATCGAACACTTTCTCTCCATCCAAAGAGAACAGAGAGAAAGGTATTTTCTGGGTGCGAGCAGCTTGCATAATATTTAGTACTCGTCTTATGCCGTCTCTGGCCTGTCTGCCCTTCTTGGTCTGCATTGATTAAACCGGGGAGAAATTTGTTAAGTCTGTTGGCCAAAATTTTAGAAAATAATTTGATGTCTGAGTTTAATAACGAGATGGGCCTGTAATTTGTGACTAGGTCCTCTGGTTTGCCTGATTTCTGTATGGTGGAGATGTGGGCGCATTGCATTTCCGCTGGTGGGGCTCCCTTGTCAGCTATGACATTGAAGAGGTTGGCCAGGTGAGGGGAGAGGAGGTGAGAAAACAATTTATAATATTCGTTGGTAAAGCCGTCTGGTCCGGGGGATTTGTTGCATTGTGAATTAGAGATTGCCTGTTGTACTTCCTGTAGTGAGATGGGTTTGTTTAAAATCTCTAATTGGTCTGAGGTCAGGGTCAGAAGAGAGACTTCGCTCAGAAATTTGTCTATGTTTTCATCTGAAACTGGGGGGGTGTTGGCGTCCATCTGTAAATTGTATAATGAGCTATAGAATTTCGCAAAGGCATTGGAGATTTGCTGAGGGTCTAGTATACGGCCCGACGAGGGGGAAGTAATGTAGGGAATCCGCGTTTTAGCCTGTTGTATTTTTACTCTCCGTGCCAAGATTTTACTCGGTCTATCACCTTGGAGATAGAAGTTCCAGCGGAGTTTGCTTAAGTGGAATTCGTACTGTTGTAGTTGTAGGGTGTGCAGTTTAGCTCTGAGCGTCTTTAAGGGGCTTAGAGGAGATCGATTTAAATTGTGGTTCTAACTTTCTGATCTCATCTAAAGTATTATGAAGAAGTGATTCCCTATTGCGCTTCTCCCTGGCCGCAATTTTCATGCACACTCCTCTAAGGTGCGCCTTTTGCGCGCACCATAGCGTTTCCTCAGAAGGAGCCGTGGGGGGCGTTTAGTTTAAAGTAATCTGAAATAGCTTTTGTAATCTCTTTAGTGATTCTTTCTGATTTGAGCAGAAAGTTATTTAGCCGCCATGGGGAATGGAAGGCGGGAGTCTGACCTAATTTTGAGCTTTAAAATAGATGGGGGCTTGGGTGAGGTAGCATGATTGACCCAAGTTGTGGTCCAATTTACAGGAAATTTGTAACAAGGAATAGCGCGCCTGCTCGGTCACAGCAGAAGTAATCTAGTATAGAGGTGTGAGTCTTCGCTTTGCCGAATAGTAGTGTGAAATCCATCTCGAAGGGGTGATGGGGCCAATTTTTTTTGTTTTTTATCTCAGGGGTTCATGCAAAGTCTCTTCCATCAATCAGAGCTGCATCTACTCCGACACTGTAAGCACTTAGACCGCTTCCAGTTCTATCAACTATTATCTGTACAATGCACTTACATTGATGAAGTCATCAGCATATTATTTGAAAATTGCCTTTGGCTGCTTTCCGATCATTAGTTATATATCGTCCTATGATAGGAGGACCTGATAGTTTGGTTTGGTGCGTAAATTCAAACCAGTGTGAAAGGGACAGCGTTTAGCGTGCTACCATCGGTGATAGAATTATAAATTCCCCCTGTTCTTCTGCATCATGTCAGACAAAGAAAGGTCACCGAATCTTGATGAAGAGGACACCCAGCTTTTTTCACGTTTGAGTGATAGGCCACGGGAGAAGTTCTCTATTCTGCCAATCATTAAAGGAATCCTTTTTGCTAGAGATGAGTCTCATGCACACAAACCACATCTGCGTGTGATCTGGGAAACCTCTTTCAAAAACAGATGAGATCTTTTAAAAGGGGAGTTAACCTTCGCTTTTTGGGACAGAATTATTTTATCCCATTGGTACACCATATGGAGTCTATGCAGGAGTGGACAAGCATACCCACCCCGCGTCGAGATGATTGTGGAGCGAGAATACCTATTAATGAGCAGATTGGGCGAAAATCATCATAACTCATATAACTAACTGGTTCAGGAAATAAGAACCAACATACTTTTACGAAGTTAGTAAGAGGATAAAGAAGGGTCTACCCCTGGTCAGGGATCAGATGGGGTGAAGTTCATTGCCTCAATCCTTAATGGGGAAAGGAATACAAGAAGTGGTACTTCAGGAGAAAGTTGGTTAACTCCAGTGAGAGCTAGAGATGGACATCTACTGTAAGGGTTAGATATGTAGACCAAAATCGCTAAAATCACTCTGGGGGTCTAGACCTGGATTTCTCGTGACGAGGCCCTTTTGTACGACCATAGGGGGGGTTTCATACAGCTCCGGAGTCTGAAACTGTTTCTTCATGATCGAGCTAGGCCTATACTAAGGGGAGAGTAAGTTCCAGCATTCGAAGGGTTTTGGCATTGCCTAGTTGGGTATTGCAGATAAACTTTAGTTCTTGTCCTTTGTTATAATTAATTTCTCGGATGACCAGCGGTACTGAATTTCTTTTTCTCAGAGGATTCTGGTTACGCTTGGAATATACGACGTCTCAACATTGTATTGCTGCAAGATAGAATATGGAACGAATGGACAGCGCTTGGAAGCGGTCAGGCAATGAGCATCCGATCTGCGTAATGCACGGATGGACTTTCTTTGGTGTTATAGATAAGTGGATTCTGGCAGTGTCATATCTGGTGATCCTGTGTGGCGTACTAGTTTATTTGCGTTTCGGCAAAGCTTGCATGGGGACTCTCTACATGGTGAAGTTCTATCGTGGAGGGTTCGCGTAAGACAGAAGCGAATCAGTCTGTAAGGAAGGCATTTTAGTTGGTGGTCTAGGTAGAAACGTTTCTGGGTTACTCGGTTCTTACGTTGTTTGCAAATGGAACCTGTCTTCCAAGGGTCCAGGGACTTTAGACGCACAGGAAGATTGATACTTTCCTCCTCTAGAGTGCTATTGGCGTCTCGTATCAGGATATTGGTGGGAATTAGCAAACTCCGCCATCTTGGTCGTTCTAATATGATCTGATGCGTGAGGTATGAATGGAAATCTTGTCTCAAATCGTCATCATCTGTTTAATGTCGTTGAATACTTAGTGTGGATTTTGAAGGTGGAATACAGGTGATGGAGGGAAGCCAAAGTGAGAGGTTGAGAGTCAGGCGTGACCTTGTTGCTCTAGGGTCAACCTATTCGCTCTAGAGGACGGATGTGGGGGATCGAGGGAATGGGGATATCTCAGCTCCCAGCTTGATTTGGGATGAAGAGAAGGATTCAGGGGTGCTTTGTCGGCTTGTTGCTTTGGTTTTTCTTGGCAGGTGCTCCATAATCGTTGGCAGCTAGAGGTAAGGCTATATTAATGATATTACTAATGGATGTATCTCAAGGGCTGTTGAGTAGGCACAGGCGGGGCCCTATGTCCCTAGCGGTACAGCCGAAGCGGTGTCGGTTGCAGTAGTTTCCACTTTTTTTTTTTTTTTTGAGGAGGGATTAGATATACTGTCCTCTTATTCTTTACCTTATGAGGTCACTTGCGCACTGTAAATAAGCACGTATCTAGCTTCGTGTTTTATGAGGACCGGGAGCCCCTATATGCAAGGGCAAAGTAGATTACTATTTTGATATAGCAAGTACTTCAGTACGGGTGAACATGAATGCTAGCAGGGTAGGAGATTGGGACGCCTGCGATTCTCCCTCGGTGGAAATGTGCAGACAGTTCAGTCCGAGTACAGTGTCCCGAATGCTTTATATGGACCACTAGTAGATGTATTCAGTTCTTTTAGGGCATTTGCCCAGTATCTGTCACCCAATGCAGGGGGCAGGGAAGGCGATCAGCAAGGCGCTAGCGGCTGTTAAGACCGGGGTGGAGGTGATACGAAGTAGGCGCTCTTTATACTGGGTTTGGACAGGCACAGTCCCTGGCCCTGAAGTTTAGATTAGGTACCTCCTGTGGCTGACTAATGCAGTATGGCTGAAGAATAGCTCACTTTATGAGGGCTGCCAGGTAAGGGGTGAATTCCTTTTAAAATAATATTCACTGCTTTTAGGTAGGAGGTAGGGTTTAATATGCAGTGAAAGTCTATTGTACTGGGTCTGGGACCGCTGGGGACTCTATTTCCAAGAGTTTAAGTAGCCCCCCAAAGCTGGTAGGTGCGGGATTGCTGCAGGGTGATTCCCCTGTACCGGCCGTGAGGGACGAGGTAGGCAAGATGGCGCCAGAGGCTGTCGGGCTTAAGATGGAGTTAGTTGGATAAACCCTCCGGGCTGGATCGGTCTTCCCGGCCCCCCTGTTCCGCGTTTATGGCGACAGTTCTGGGGGCCCGGGTTATGATAGGCCCGGGGTCCGCCAAAGCCCGGGGGCCCGCAAAAAGCGGGCGGGTTTTGATAAAAATGGCCCCCGGCGCCCGTTACCGCAGGCGGTCCACACTTGTGTGTCGGCGATCTCTCCGGTACGGTCCCTCGAGCCTTGGATCCGGAGACGGAGAGGCTGTTGTCCGACGAGACCACCGCTTTAGGGGCCAGCAGTGAGCTGACAGGTAGGGACTTTCGCCGCTATGCGCCTGGCGGGAAGGCGCTGGAGTCTCCTCTGTCCTGTTGTCCGTGCAGGTCCCGCTCCACACGCCCCAACCGCGGTTGGGTGCACGGATCCCCCAAAGGGACTCAAATTAATCCTTTGGTGCTGGTGCCGTGGGAAAGGTCAGGAAGCCGTTGGGGTCTTTATGGCTTTATTTGTGCCTTTTTTTCTGAGGTCAGTGGGGACTCCCCCCGGGACAGTTACATTCCCGTTAGCCCAGGCCCCCGAAAAGCTTTTTTCCCCATTGAAAATCATTGAAATTCAAAATCCAAATCTGGTCAATCTGGGTTGCATTGGACCGGCCCGATAGAGAAATCATGCAAACACTGCAGTGCCCCTAAGTATGAAGGTGAACAAACTAGAAGCCCAGTAAAAGTGCCAGTATATGATAAAAGTACTTAATATGAACCCATGACTGTCCAAAAAATAATTCAGACTCCAGCTTCAGGTTCTCAAATAAATGTAGACCGGGAAATGTATCCCAAACCCCAACACCCCTCACTAATCCCAGGAGGATCAGGAAAATCATAGCAGACAGGGAAGGGGCAGGTTTAGCCTTCATACAACACAAGCTTGCATTGCCAAGAGAGAAGACAGGACCCAGGAAGATGTCATTTGACTTCATTCACACTGAATTAATTAAGGCTGCTGCCTTGCTTTTATGGGGGTCCAGGAGGTCTCCTCTTTTTTGGGCCTAGTCATGGTCACATCACTGACACCTTAATTGTTACACCTTACAATTATCACTCTCTTTGGTCAAGGACAGTGGTCAAGAGACCCCTGTTGTCCCAATAGGTGGGGTCCCAAAGAACTAATGAAGGCTGCCACCTTACGTTTATTGGTGTCTAGGAGGTCTCCTCTTTTTGGGCCTGGTGATGCTCTCATCGCTGAGATTTCAATTTTTAAAAACCCCTTTACATTTCATTCTATTTGGTAAGAAAAAATGGGTTCAGAAGATTCCCCCCTTTTTGCTAGGTGGTGGTCCCGGAATGGGGACCCAAATCCAAATTTAAAGGGGTTTTTTTCCACAATCTAATGTTGACGTGGGGTCCTCCAAAAGGGTTTTTAATCATTTTTTTAAACATGTCATTAAAAAAAATGAATCATGTGAAGCACAGCCCCTTTTTATCCCTTGGGTTTTTCCCCGACAGTTTTTTATAATACGACCAGGAACAGACAGGACTGATCTTGCTGTTTTTCACTTCTTTTTCTGATGGCAAGGAAAAGAAAGAGTGTGAAGTGACTGGGGAAAAAATCCTTTTTCTTTTTATAGAGAATCCAGTTTTTAATGTAAGTAGTAAACATGAGACACCCCCCCCTCTCCCCCCCGGAGCCCTTCCTTTTTGGAAAAAATGAAAGAAGGCGCCGCTGAGCTTACTTTCCCCCCGGCACAGAAGAAATAGCTTTTCACAAAAACATTTTTCCCCTTTTGGATTAGCCAACTTGCCAAAACAGAGACTGATACAGGAGGGGCATGGGAGGGGGACATGACAACCATGGGGTACTTGTTTTTTTTTTAAACACAGAAACAAAAACCCCCCTTTTTTTCAACCCTTTAAGAGGGGAAATCAGCCTGAAAGGAAAGGAACTCACTTTTTGGGGAAAAACCCCCTTTTTAAAGGTTTTATTCTGTAAAAAAAATGAAAAAAGTTTGTTTTTTTTTCCCCTACAATAATTACTTTTTGGGTGTAGAAAATTTTAAATTTACCTCAGAAACAAACAGACTGATCCACAACATCTTCCCTTTTTTAAATCTTGAGGAAACAAAAATCTATTCCCAGACCCCATTATTATATATATTTTTTTTTCCCTAAATTTTTTTTTTCCTTTCCCATTCATCGTTAAAATTTTTTGATAAAAATTTTAAACAAGGGGAAGAAGTATTAAGATAATGAGAAAATGAATTGCGAGCAGAATGTACATCTCGCGGCAGGTTTGATTGGGGAAGCGTATTATGAGAATGTCATTAGATAGCAATCAGTTCTGCCTTTATGGCAATATCAATACAACTTTAATTACGGGACCCTTAAATTGGGGAAAGGGTGAAGGGGGGAAAATTTTGCCCGGGTTCCCCAATGGTTTTATTTAAAAATTTTTTCTCGACATTTCTTGCCCAAAGGAAGGAAAAACAAACAAAACATGCCCCCGCTTTTTTCTGAAGTGTGCTCATCCAGAACATGTGAAGAAGAATCATTGAGCCGGGATTTGTCTACAGAGAGTCGAATAATGTTTAGTCTATTTAATGGCTGATTGACCCAGAAGAAGACCAGGGGATCTTCCAGTGCACACAGGAGCTCGAACACAATGGGTGGGTCCCAAAGGTCCAGCAGAAGACAACCCTACTTGGAGCCAATCATTTTCTATTACGATTTAGAAGTTACCTACTAGGCCTTACTGTGTGCTAAGCTAGAAAAGAGGTGGCTTTCAGCATCATTACCCCTGGTGGGCCCAAGGAAGCCCAGTCAATGTCAGGTACCATAGAAACAAACCCATCAACAACTTTTGGTTTCCCAACCTCAGGCAAGGTTGTGGTTGTACCACCTAGACTGCAGAAGTAACCCACCTTCCTATATAGTCTGGTCAGTCTCATTCCCTTTACCAAACTTAATTGGGTGTTCCCATCCCGCATTTTAATGGCATATCCTAGCAGTGGGACCCGCACTTATCTTGGGAACGGGCCCCAAAAAATCTCCGCTTCAGAATAGCTTTGGCTTGCACTTTTACCCCCATCCTGTTCTATAGGAACTCTGAGTGCCCCCGAATGTACGACTCACCTATGCTCAAAACTCCCATGACACAGAATGCAGACTGGGGCTGAAGCACAACGTACTCTATGTTCTGAAGCAAAGATTTTCAGGGCTTCTTTGGCTATTAAAGTGTGAAACAGGAACACCCCTTTAAATTGAAAAAGAAAAAAAAATGGTATTGACCCCTTGTACTATATTGGTCAATATCATGCAAAGCCATACAGTCCTATGTATTGCAAGAACGTTGCTGACCCTGGCTTATCGGACTACGTTTATTGGGTACCATGCTCTGACTCATTAGCTGTTGCTTTCAGAGGCTACTATGGACATAACTATAGCTACAACGGCATAGCAGCTGAAGTTGAAGGGGCCCACTCTAGTCAAGAATATTTCTTTTTTTTAAAGGAAATAAAAAAAGTTGGGGGTTTCGCACTAGCACTCAAGTGGGGTTTTTACATATGTGGAACTATTTTTTATACCCTTTAGTATCACTTCATACTACTTTTCTCAGTTTTTTGTCAACAAGGGCGACTTTTTCCCAACAGCCAACGCAGTTTTTTTTTCTATATTGGGTAAAAAACCCTTTTGATTCATATTTTGGATGTAAAGAACTGTTGTACACCAAAACAGGGGCATTATATGCTGGGACCGACACATTGAAAGGCCCCTAAAAAATCCCTGTCACCCCCTAATGTTTATGCGCCTATTAGGCACAAGAATCTTTACAAGTGTAATGTGTTTGGGTTTTACAATATGTTTCCCCGATTTATATACTTGAAATGATAAGCATGCCCCCCGTTGAAATGTCCCTTTTATAGGGGCATTCTACGCTTCAAAAGTGCAGTATCGCGATGGAAGAGTATAAAAAGTCCCTACGGGGCACATTGCACACGGAGGGCATGTTATCATTAAAATATATGAAATGCCCTAACCAAAATACATTTGTAATGTTCGCGCCTCAATGGCCTTTCCCGTTATGGAGGCGCACAAGCTCATTTTTAGGCGCATTATTTTTCTATAAAAGGGTATACCCACGCCGATTTTTGATGGGTTGATTTTTTTCGGCGCATTTTACATTTTTAATGCGCCAAAAATGGGTGCCGACTTTTTTTGGCATCTCGCAGCCCCCCCGGCGCCCCCGCATCCCCCGCCGATCGGGGTCCTAAGCCTTCCATCGCTAACATGGGTTGGGGGTTTTTGGCCCTTTGGCGACGGCAGCGGTGGGGGGTCCCCCAAAACGCACATCTTTTTTAGTGCTTTGGCGGAGCAGAGAGCCCCGGGAGTACTCTGTGGCCGAGGCAGGATGCGGCCTGTGCGCGGGGGATGAAAGGGGGGGGTGCGCTCATCACGCTCCCCGCGGCGGGCCTGGTGACGTCACGCCGTGAGGAAAAGCCGGGAGAGCGACAGCGACGGCAGGGAGGAGGTCAGGTAAGTGCTGTCAAGTTATTACTTTTTAAATTAGCCTATTTATGCTGGGGGCTATTATTATTTTTTATGTGCGCGAGGGGGGGTATTACTATTGTTTTTAAAGTGCGGGAGGGGGCCCATTTTCTACGTCAAGTGCAGGGAGGGGCTATTATCTATGTTATATGTGCAGGGGGGGGGGCTTTATCTATTGTTAAAGTGCAGGGGGGGGGCCATTATCTACTGTCATATGAGGGAGGGGGATTACTATTGTTAATTGGGAGGGGGGGGTATTATTACTGCAAATTTTGCAGGGGGGGCTTTTCATTTTATATGGCGGAGGGGGGCTATTTTCAATGTATATGTGCAGGGAGGGGCTATTATCTACTTTTTATGGGCGGGGGGGCCCATTATCTATTGTTTTAAAGTCAGGGGGGGGTGGCTATTAAACTACTGTTATAGTGCAGGGGGGGGGGCCTATTATTACTGTCTAGTGCAGGGAGGGGGCTATTATCTATTGTTAAAATGTGCAGGGAGGGGGGCATAAACTACTTCATATGCAGGGAGGGCTATTTTCTATTGATATGGCAGGGGGGGGGCTATTATCTACTGTTAAATGGCAGGGAGGGGGGCATTATCTACTGTCATATTCAGGGGGGGGTATTATCTACTGTTTATGTGCAGGGGGGGGCCCATTATCTATTTTTTAAAGTGCAGGGAGGGGGGCTATTATCTATTTTTATATGTGCAGGGAGGGGTGCTAATTTTTATTGTTTAGGCGGGGGGGGGGCTTTTATTATGTTATATTTTGGCAGGGGGGGATGTATTATTATTGTTATATGTGCAAAGGGGGGGGAGCTATTATCTATTTTTATATGTGCAGGGGGGATGCTATTTTCTACTGTTTAAAAGTGCAGGGAGGGGGGTATTATCTACTGTTATATGTGCAGGGGGGCCTATTATCTATGTTATATGTGCAGGGAGGGATGCTATTTCTTTGTTTATGTGAGGGAGGGAGCTATTAAACTACTGTTATTGTCAGGGGGGGACTATTTTTATTTTTAATTTTGGGAGGGAGGGGGGGCTTTATCATTGTTAATTGCAGGGAGGGGGGGTATTATCATGTTTTATGTGCAGGGAGGGGGGGCCCATTTCTACTGTTTTATGTTCGGGGGGGGGGCTATTATCTACTGTTTTTATATGTGCGGGAGGGGGTATTTTCTATTGTTTATGTGCAGGGGGGGGGGGGCTTTACTTGTTAATGTTGGGGGGGGCTATTTCTCGCATATGTTCGGGAGGGCTATTTTCTATTGTTTAGTGAGGGAGGGGGCTATTTTCTCTGTCATAGTGCGGGGGGGGGGCTATTTTCTACTTTATAGTGCAGGGAGGGGGGTATTTTTAAAATGTCAAGTGCAGGGGGGGGGCTAATTCTTAAATGGCAGGGGGGGGGCCATAATTTTTGTTATATGTGCAGGGAGGGGGGGCTATTTTTACTGTTTTGCGGGGGGGCTTTATCTATTGTTAATGGCAGGGGGGGGATGCTATTTCTTTGATATGTCAGGGAGGGGGGATATTATCTACTGTTTTGTCAGGGGAGGGGGGTATTTACTTTAATTCAGGGAGGGGGGTTTATCTATTTTTATTGCGGGAGGGGGGCATTATCTAGTTTTGTGAAGGGAGGGGGGCTATTAATTTCTGTTTTAAAGGGCAGGGGGGGGGCCCATTATCTAGTTTATAGTTTCAGGGAGGGGTGCTTTATCATTGTTATAGTGCAGGGAGGGGAGCTAATACTACTGTTAAGGGCAGGGGGGGGGCTATTTTCTATTTTTATATGTGCAGGGAGGGGGCTATTATTAAAGTTTAAAGTGCAGGGAGGGGGCATTTATGTTATTTGGGAGGAGGGGCCTATTACTACTGTTTTTGTAGGGAGGGGGCATTATTACTGTTTTTATATTGCGGGGGGCTATTTTCTATTGTTATATGTGCAGGGAGGGGGGGGGGTATTTTTTGTTAATTTGCAAGGGGGGCATTTCACTGTTATATTTTCGGGGGGGGGCTATTTCTATGTTATATGTGCGGGGGGGGCTTTATCTAATGTTTTTGTGCAAGGGGGTGGGCTATTATCTACTGTTATTTGTGCAGGGAGGACTTAATTACCTACATATGTTCTGTGGCCATAAAACTACCCATTTTACATGTGTGGGGCCTTAAGCATCATATAAACCGGGGGGGACCTAAACCTGCCTATATACCTACTTGGGGGGCCATAACCCGCTATATACCGCTGGGGGGGTCCATAACCCCGTCCAATATACCTGCTGGGGGGATCCATAACCTGTCCAAATTTTCCTCGGGGGCTAAACCGCCTTAACCTGCTGGGGACCTAAACCTGCCTATAACCCCGCTGGGGGACCAAAAAATGCCTATATACCACAGGGGGATCCCTAATCTCCCATATCCTACAGGGGGATCCATAAATGCCCATATCCTACTGGGGATCCATAACCTTCCCATATTCCAGCTCTGGGACCCATAACCTTCCCATATACCTGCTGGGGGATCAATAACCTGCCCATATACCTGCTGGGGGATCAATAACCTGCCTATATACCTGCTGGGGGATCAATAACCTGCCCATATACCTACAGGGGGATCCATAACCTGCCTATATACCTGCTGGGGGATCAATAACCTGCCCATATACCTGCTGGGGGACATATAAACTACACACCTACCTACTGGGAGATATATAAAGTATATATCCACCTACTGGGGGGCGTATAACTTACTGGGGGACCCCTTTTACCTTCACTGGGGGACACATAATTTACTGCGTGTGAAGTCGCTAACAGTCGTTAAGCCGGTTGTTAAGGCCTCAAGACAAGTCAGTTGATAAGAGTTAGCAATCGACTCCGCGGACTCCAGTCGGTTGTTAAGGCCTCAAGTCGATTGTTAAGACCTTAGCAATCGACTCCGGGGACTACATCTCGCCCTAAGTGTTTGGGGCTCATCTCATTTTACTATGGTGCCATATAAATTCTAGTTACACACCTGGTGGTTATGGTACTCCGAGGGTAGCCACCTGGGGGTTTCCTGCTTATGGATCCCTTTATAGGGGTTAAAGGATTCCTCTAGAGTCTTCTGAAGCGTCACTATTGACAGGGCTCAGACTGGCCCACAGGGGAACAAGGGAAACCCCTGGTGGTCCCCTGAGCATGGCAGACCTGGAGTTGTTTTTCTACCTGCATATGCACCCTTGGAAGAGGAAGAAAAGCAAAGAAAGAAAACTAAAAAGGCAAGCGGCAGAGTATAAGAAACATGTACAGTCATTTACAGGAGCTGTAGGGTGGGCACCCAAAATAAACTCCACCGGTGGGCCCAGAATCAGCTAGACTGGTGGGCCCCTAGAATCAACCCCACCTGTGGGCCCTAAGCCCGCCATTTGACGGCTATTGATGCCATTCCCAGAGCAAAAAGGTGAAGACGCCCAGAAGGGGGGAGGTACCAGGGCTAGAGAAAAAAATGTGGGGTTTGGTACATTCCAAACCTGAATTTTGTTCTTACATTTTGTTAAACCAGTTTCATACCAATCAGAGACCTATACCAGTAACAGTAATGGTAATAAAAGGGACCAATCATTTTATAGGGACACATCCATCAGAAGTTAAAACCAATTTTTCTAGAAAAAATTTTTTAAAGAATTTTTGCCAATATTTTTGTTTATTTCAGCAGTCTATGCAATAAGAAAAAGTACTGTTCTCACTTTACTGCAGCTGCTGCTTATTTCTATGTGGTCTAATTAATGACAGAATGAACATTCTTTCCTTCTCTGGACAGGACTAGATAAAATAAGACTACAAGACTTGAAAAAAATTAGAGTGGCACCAGCTATAGAATCAGTAGAGTGGACTAATCTCCCTTTACTGCTGCTTTGAGGGGAAGAGCTGATCTGCATGTAGGTCCATTCCAAATATTAAGTAATGACATAATGCTCTCGCCATAGTTCTCTGGTTAGGGGACGATAAGTTTAGACTAGAGTGCAAGGCAATGACAGGGAAAAATAAAAGGGATAAGAGTTTATTTTTTTCGGTGGTGGTTTTTCCCCTTTTCATCACTTTTTCAGCCTGCTGAAAAACACTGACCCCCTTCCCTCCTGCTTAAACATGATTCTCTCATTCTGCTGAAAACACTGCCTCTTCACAACCCCCTGCTGATAACACTGACCTCCTCACCCCCCGTGAAAATATGACCCTCTCTCACCCCCCTGCTGAAAAACCTTGACTCTCTCACCTCTGTGATAACCTGCCTCTCTCAAACCTTCCTGTGATAACATGACCTCTTCTCCCCCTGCGATAACACTGATCTCTCTCACCCCTTTGAAACACTGCCTCTCCAACCTCCGCTGATAACATGACCTTTTTTAAAAACCTCTGCTGATAACACTGCCCCCCTTCAAAACCCTCCTGTGAAAACACTGACTCTCTCAAAACCCTCCTGCTGAAAACTGCCCCCTTCAAACCCTCCTGCTGATAAACACTGACCTCTCTCACAACCCCCTGCTGTAACACTGACCCCTCTCAAAACCCTTGTGATAAAATGCCCCCTCCACAACCCCCTGCTGAAAACACTGACCTTCTCACAACCCCCTGGATAAACATGACCTTTCAAAACCCTCCTGTGTAACCTGCCCCCTTCCCCAAAAACCCCCCTGCTGATAACACTAAACTCTCTCACAACTCGCTGTAACATGACCCCCTCACAACCCCTGTTTTTTAACAGACCTCTCTCACAATTTGCGGGATAACATGACCCTTCACAAACCTCCTGTGATAACCTGCCCCCTCTCACAACCCCCTGCTGTTTAACACGACCTCCTCCAAAACCCGTGATAAACTGACCCCTCTCACAACCTCCTGCTGATAACACTGACCTCTCTCACAACCTCTGTGATAAACTGACCTCTCTCACAACCCCCGCTATAACACTGACCCCTCTCAAACCTCCTGGGGAAAACTGCCTCTCTCAATTTGTGAAACATGACCCCTCTCACAAACCTTGCTGAAACATGACCCCTCTCACAACCCCCTGTGATAACGACCTCTCTCACAACCTCCTGCTGTTTAAATGACCTCTCCCAACCTTGCTGATAACTGACCCCTCTAAAACCCCCTGCTGATAAATGACCCCCCTTCAAAACTCTGCTGATAACATGACCTCTTACTCCTGCTGAAAACATCACCTCTTCACCCCCTGGCTGTAAACTACCTCTTCACCCCCCTGTGAAAAAAGGGAAAAACACGCCACTTGGGTTTATTGAAAACACTTACCCTCTGGGGTTCTGATACAAAAATGCCATCTCGACTGTGATAAAACCCTACCCTCTGAGGTCCTGTGTAACACTGACCTTTCCCCTTCTGCTGAAAAAACACTCACCTCCTCAGGTTTGCTAAGTGCTAAAAAAAATTTCTCCTCTCTAGGCCCGTGTTAACACTTACACTTCTCAGACCCTGTGATATCATTTTCCTTTCTCGGTCCTGTGAAACATGCCCTCTCTCAATTTTCCCCTGATAACACTCACTTCTTCACCTTTGCTGATAAACCCCCCCTATTAAAAATTTACCTTAGCTCCTGCTGATAACATTACCGTCTGGGCTGTAAAAAACGCTGATCTTCTCACCTCCTGTGTTAAAATACGACCTCTCTCCCCTCCTGTTAACATGACTCTTCACCCTGATGATAACCCTGACCCTCTCTCCCCCTGTGATAACACAGCCCCTTCCCCCTCTGATGATAACAAGCCCTCTCTCACCCCTTGTTAACACAGACCTCTCTCACCCCCTGCTAAAACATGACTCTCTCACCCCTGCTGATAACACTGACCTCTCTCCCTCTGCTGAAAAACATGACCTTTTCCACCCTGCTATAACACTGCTTTCTCCCCCCCTGCTGATAACCCTGATCTCTCCCCTGTGTAACATGAGCTCTCTCCCCTCCTGTGTAAATCACCTTCTATCTGTGTAACACTACCTCTTACCCCGGTGTAACATAAAAATCCTCACTCGGTGTAACACGACCTCTCCCCTCCTGCTGATAAAACTCACTTCTCTCCCCTTGTGTAACCCCGCCCTCCCCCCCTCCTGCTGAAAAACCCTGCCTCTACCTCTGCTGATAACACTGCCCTCTCTCCCCCTCCTGTGATAACACTCACCTTTCACCCCCTGTGATAACACTACCTCTTCACCTCCTGTGAAAACACTCATTCTCTCCCCTTGCTGATAAACTCCCCTCTCTCACCTCCTGTGATAACAATGACCTTCTCCTCCTGCTGATAACAGACTCTCTATCCTGTGATAAACATGCCTCTCTCCCCCCTGTGATAACACTGCCCTCTCTCCCTCCTGCGAAAACATCCCTCTCTCCCCTCTGTGATAACAAAAACCCTCTCTCACTCCCGCTGATAACACTGCCCCTCTACCTCCTGTAATAACACTCACCCCCTTCACCTCTGCTGTCAAGAGTTTACCCCTGCTGATAACCCCCCCCCCTGACCGCTCTCACCCCTTCTGATAACACAACCTTCTCCCTCCTGCTTTTTAACACAGACCTCTTCACCTCCTGTGGTTAACAAGGACCTCTCTCCCCTCCTTTGCTGAAAAAACCTCACCTCCCCACCTCCTGTGTAAACTCACCTCTCTACCTCCTGCTGTAACACTCCCTCTTCCCCCTGTTTTGATAACCTTACCTCTCCCCCCTCCTGCTGATAACACTGACCTTTCCCTCCTTGATAACCTGACCTCTCTCATCCCCGTGAAAACATCCCCTCTCTCACCCCCGCTGATAACACTCCCTCTCTTACCCCCTGCTGATAAAACTCCCCTCTTCCCCTTGTGATAAACATGACCTTTCCCTCCGCTGTAACACTGCCCTCTTCATCTCTGTGATAAACCTCCCCTCTCTCACCCCCTGCTGATAAAATCCCCCTCTCTCCCCTCCTGCTGATAAACAGACCTCTTCCCCCTCCTGCTGATAACACTGCCCTTTCCCCTCCTGCTGATAACACTAAACCTCTCTACCTTGCTGATAACACTGACCTCTCCCCCCTTCCGCTGATAACACTACTCTCCACCCCTTTGTGATAAACTAAAATCTCTCCCCCCCCTGCTGATACCTCCCTCTCCCCTCCTGTGAAAAACACTGGCTCTCTCACCCCCTGCTGTTTAAACCCCCTGCCCTCTCTCCCTCCGTGATAACACTACCTCTCTATCTCCTGCTGAAAAACCATACCTCTCTCCCCCCTGTGAACACTCACCTTCTCCCCTCCTGTGTCCTGACCTCTCCCCCCCCTGTGATAAACCTGACCTTTTCTCCCCCTGCTGATAAATTCACCTCTTCCCCTCCTGCGAAAACATGACCTCTTCACCCCCTTTATAAATTCCCTCTCTCACCTTGCTGATAAAACTCCCCTCTCCACTTGCTGAAACCTCACCTCCTCACCTCTGTGATAACCTGTTTTCCCCTCCTGCTGATTACACCCCCTCTTGCCCTCCTCTGTAAATGCCCTCTCCCCCCTGCTGATAACACTCCCCTTCTCCCCCCCTGCTGATAACTGCCCCTTTCCCCTCTGCTGTAAAAACTACCTCTCTCCCCCTCCTGTGATTAACTGACCTCCTGACCTCGTGAAAACATTCACCTTTGAGGCCAAAAGCCTCTTGGAGGGGAACCCATTGTCTTTTATAGGCTATAGGGGGAATCATAGAGGGAGAGACAAACAGGATCTGACATAAGGAAACTTTAAAAAAATGATGCATAAAAAACAAGCCCCCAATTAAAAAAAAACCATGTAAAAGTTGCATTTTTCTTGTCAATACCTGGAATTCTATTTTTTTAAGTGTCCCTTTAAATATCCCAAACATTGCTCATTATGTAAGCGCCAAAACTACTCAAGGCTCTTACTCCTTCAAGTGTAAAAACTTTTCCCATCTTCCTCTCTCGTTTGTGCTGACTTTGTATGCGTCCCCCTCGCTGCTCCTAATTTACATTAAGCAGATTAAGTTGTCTTTTTATAATTTGGCATTAAGAATGGTTTGCACCATAAGGCAGCACAATAGGTTTCCTTGCTAAATTGATACCTAAAGAAGCCGCCTTGAGCCGCGGCGCGCCGCGAACCCTTGAGGACGGTGACCCCGGCGATGATCTCCATAACTGCAGCAGAGGTCAAGAAACCAAAATTAGGGAAAGAACAAGTTTCCCGACGCTAAAAGCTTCCAGTAAATGTTCTCCTTCCCTAATATTAGGACGAGGCACAAAGTTCTCGCTGCAGTGGATAAATCGCCTCCCCCTGCCTGTGGCCATCTCTTCTAGGTTCCACCGCTCTTCCCACCCCGAGGGGTTTATTTCGGAGCTGCGGCGTAAGCATTGTGTCTGGGTAATGGCAATTTAAACCTATTTAGCACCCATGCTCCCGGGTCATCGGCCGCGCACATTTATTAGGAACTGAGGATGAAACAAATGGAGAGCGAGCTTTGTGGAGCATTAGGAGGCCGGTTCCGAAGCTGATCGCAACGTCTGTGGTGAAAATGGACTCAAATGCGAACCACAGAGAAAGACAAACAAACTGAGAGTGTACTAAAGGTTTTACTGAGGGGTGTATACTGGGGAGGCGATGTGTTACCAAGGGGGTGTGTACCAAGCAGGAAACGAACTCAGTAGTGTATATAAGGAGGGAATGATACTCAGTGGTATATACTAGGAGGGAATGGATATCGTGGGTTATACTAAGGAGCGAATGGATATCGTGGTATATACTAAGGGGGGATGGATAATTTAGTGGTATATACTAAGGAGGGAATGGATATCAGTGGTATATAAAAGGAGGGAATGGATCTCATGGTATATATAAGGAGGGAATGGATACTCGTGGTATTACAAAGGAGGGAAGGTCTCAGTGGTATATCAAGGGGGGAAATGGATACTCAGTGGCATATAAGGGGGGAAATGGATAATAGGGGTTTACAAGGGGGAAGGATAATCTGGTATATACTAAGGGGGGCAATGGATAATCAGGGGTTATACAAAGGGGGGAAGGGATGCTCTTTTTGGGGGTGTAAATAAGAAGGGAATGAATACTTGGGGGGTATACTAAGGAGGAAAGGATCTCAGGGGTGTATATATTGGGGGGAAAAAGGAAAAACAGTGGTAAAAAACAAAGGAGAAAGGATACTCAGTGGTATATAGTAAGGCGGGAATGGATATCAGGGTTATATAGGAGGAAAAGATGCTCGTGGTGTATATATGGAGGGAATGGTAATCGTGGTAATAAAAGGAGAAATGGATATCGGGGTTAAGTAAGGGGGAAATGGATACTCATTGGTATATACTAAGGAGGAAGGATACTCAGGATGGGTGTATACTAAAGAGGGAAGGAAACCAGTGGTATATACAAGGAGCAAATGGATAATATTTTATACAAAGGAGGAAATGGGATAATCGTGGTATATCCCTAAGGAGGGAATGGATTATCAGTGGTGTATACTAAGGAGGGAATGGAATATCATTGTATATACTAAGGAGGGAAATAGAAGCTAGTGGTATACCTAAGGAGGGAAGGGTTACTCAGTGGTATATATAAGGAGGGAATAGATGCATCAGTGGTGTATATAAGGAGGTAATGGATACCAGTGGTATATCCTAAGGAGGGGGAATTGGATACTCAGGGTATATACTAAGGAGGGGAATGGATGCTCAGTGGTGTATACTATGGAGGGAATGGATAATCAGTGGTATAAACTAAGGAGCAAATGGATACTCAGTGGTATATAGTAAGGAGGGAATGGATACTCAGTGGTATATACTAAGGAGGGAATAGATGCTCAGTGGTGTATACTATGGAGGGAATGGATAATCAGTGGTATATACTAAGGAGCAAATGGATACTCAGTGGTATATAGTAAGGAGGGAATGGATACTCAGTGGTATATACTAAGGAGGGAATGGATACTCAGTGGTGTAAAACATGAGGAATGGATAATCAGTGGTATATACTAAGGAGGTAATGGATACTCAGTGGTCTATACTAAGTAGGTAATGGATACTCAGTGGTTTATACTATGGAGGGAATGGATAATCAGTGGTATATACTAAGGAGGGAATAGATGCTCAGTGGTCTATACTAAGGAGGTAATGGATATTTCAGTGGTTATACTATGGAGGGAATGGATAATCAGTGGAAATATATAAGGAGGGAATGGATACCGTGGTATATACTAAGGAGGAATGAATACTTAGTGGTATATACTAAGGAGGGAATGGATAATCAGTATTATATACTAAGGAGGGAATGGAAAACTCGTGGTATAATATAAGGAGGAAATGGATAACTCAGTGGTATATACTAAAGAGGGAATGGAACCAGTGGGTATACTAAGGAGGGAATAGATACTCAGGGTATATAAAAGGAGATAATGGATGCTCAGCGGGTGTATACTAAGGAGGGAATGGATGCTCAGTGGTGTATACTAAAAAGGAATGAATACTTAGGGGAAATTTAAAACAGGAGGAATGGATACTCAGTGTTATTTTAAAGGATAGATGGATATACTTAGTGGTATATACTAAGAGGGAATGAAACTAGTGGTGTATACTAAAGACTGAATGGAAACTCATGGTGTTATACTAAGGAGGAAATGAATACTCAGTGGTGTATACTAAGAACCGAATGGAAACTCAGTGGGGTGTATTACTAAGGAGAGAATTGGATACTCAGTGGTGTATTATAAAGGACCGAATGGAAACTCAGGGGGTGTATATAGTAGGGATAATGGATGCTCAGGGTGTATACTAGGAGGGAATGAATACCAGTGGTGTATATAAAGGACCAAATTTGGGAAAACCAGTGGTGAATACTAAGAGGGAATGGACATCAGGGATGTATGCAAAGGAGGGAATGGAGTCTCAGGGGTGTGTAATAAGCAGAGAACACATTTTCCACTCATGATTCTTTCACAAAAAGCCGCCAGAAGGTCACAAACTTTGGAGTGTCAAAAATACCGCCACCCTGCCCCCCAAAGTCAAAAAATCATCCTTTTTTTGAAAACTCTGATAAATCAACCGAATGGCAACGAGATATGTTGCAGACAGCCTTTCACACACCTAATATACCCACCAGCCAGCGCACCACACATGAGCTTTTTATGCTACCGATGGCTACAGTAGGAAGTGGTCATAATAATGGACTCAACTGTGTATTAATAAAACAGACAACAAGACGACCCTCCTGCAATCCTGCGGCTTATCTATCCTGACAATAAAAATCAATTCAAAAACTTACTCCTTTCTGTTCCCAGTATTAAAGTGTTCCAGAAAATCTAACCCTTTATTTGTAGCAGAATCCGCGACCCCACATCCGAGGACAGTAAATTTTAAGGAATTACAGCTGAAGTGGGGATTATGACTGCGGTCCCAGTGTCTGAACTGTGGCAGCGCACTTTTTACAATATCCCTGTGCTCTTTATGAACCTGATGGAGTTAAAGGAGGATTTACATTCTACAACTTGACAGATAACGCAGCAAGATATCACGGCACAGAACGTTACCTCAATGTTCTCAAGGCTTTCAATGGTCTGTGTTTACAGAAAAAAAACAGAGAAGCTGTAATATCATGGTGCAAGCTGAGCCCTGCTAACCTCCGTTCATTGTGTCCTTTGTGTCCCAATATCTTTTTGGGCATCTCTTCCTAGTTATTGCTCAAATTTTCCTTGTTCCATTGAATACCAGTTCTGCTGAACTGAACGTTCCAATACTGTGACCCTAAACCTAACTCAAACATGGCGGCTATGGAAGCTTTCCTTAGGCTTCCAGCTGCCATGAAAAAATGATCGTCGATCTCGTCACCGGGTGCTGATCAGAGAGAGGAGCCGGCTCCATTCCCTGCTGTTACTGACAGGTGTCAGCTGAAATTAGCAGCTGAAACCAGCCTCATATGTGGCGGACTTACTGAGTAAGCTCAGGGCATGGGACCTTACCGGCACCAGGACGGACTCAAACGGGGTTGAGGTACAAAAAACATACCTGCATAGATGTCTTAGACTGAATGCGAGTTCTAGGACTTTGGAAGTGTAGAGCATTGTAGAGCTGCAGTCTCTGGGTTATGAACTCAATTGGAACTGTAGGTTCTTAAAGGGAATGTGTCGTCAAAAAATGACTCATTGTTTAATTCCCATTTTTATGGCAAAACACATTTTTCTAGGAATTTTTTTTTTAATTTTTCGTATCACTTTCAATATTTTTTAATAATTCTTAAGTCCTGCAGTTTTCACTTTGGCCACTAGGCCCTTAGCTTGAACTGCTTTAACAGCAGTCAGAGAATGCTTATACAGTAGCTTCATGCACATAGGAGACTTAAGACTGACTCAGTCCCATTCACTTCTCTAGGAGAGTTTTCTAGTCATGCTCTGTGACCTGGGAAGAAGTCACTGTGCAGGGAGGTGAAAGGGTGAACTGTGACTATCTCCTCTTGTGGCTGGTGGAGCCTGTGTTATCTATTTGTCTCCTTTCAGTTTGACCCTCCTTGTGCTGATAATGAGCAGACAACGGAGAATCTTTCTGTACAGAACAGGAAGTGTCAGACGATTATTAGGCTTAATGACCAAAGTGGAAACTGCAGGACTAAAGAATAATTAAAAAATATTGAAAGTGATCTGGAAAATTAAAAAGAAATATAACCAAAAATTCTTAAAAAATGTGTTTAACATAAAAAATGTGAGTTAGACAATAAGTCATTTTTGTTTACACTTTCCCCTTTTAAAAATTTGAATATGAAAGTGTCAAAACGGGTAAAATTTTTTAAATCAGGGGGTTTATGGAAAGTATTAAACCCCCTTTAAAAAAACGTTTTGCTTTTTTGGGGTTTTCTGCAACACTACTTATGGCAAGCTTAATCTTTTAATCCACACATATATTATTAATTATTATGAGCATTTAAACCTTGCAAAATCATCTTTAAAAAATACCCCAGGGGTGCCCTTTGTGTCAAACTGCACCCTCCAGCTTTTGGGGGAAACTACAACCCCCCATCATGCATTTAAAAACAAATAAAAAGGGGGGCTTTAGGGGATTTGTAGTTTCCCCCAACACCCTGGGGGGCCCCACTTTTAAAACCCCCCCCCTGCCCCTGGGCTTCTGAATCAATTTTTCGGGGTTTTTAAGAAGGGAAAGGGTTTAACCCCCAAAACATGGATTCCCTCCTTCACTTTTTTTGCTTTTTCAAGCAATTTCAGTTATTTTTTGAAATTTTTTTGTCTGCTATTATTTCAAATTTTGGGCCCTGGGTTTCAAAAAAAATAAATTACTACCAATTTTTTTACCTATCCCCAAAGGAAACAAATTGAGGTTTCCCTTTTTTTTTTTGTTTTTGGGTTAAACTGCTGCCCTTTTTTTACAGTGCAAGCCGGGATACCCTTTTTTAAATGTCTCATCCTTTGGGTGGCAAAGAAGGAAGATGTGACAGCTCACAAAGGAAAACACCCCCCTGAAATTGTAGGTACACCCCCCTTCCCTGAATATCCCGGGCCCCCCGTAGGGTAGAAATACGGTCCCTTTTAAAAGGGAAAACGGGCCCCCCAAAAACAACCCCCCCTTTTGAAGGAAAGGTAAAACCCCCCCCCCTGAAAATGCGGGCCCCGGTGGGAGGTACACACCCCCCGTAAAAGCAGCCCCGGTAGGTAGGAAACACAGCCCCCTTAAATGAAACCCCGGTAGGTGGGTACACAGCCCCCTGAAATATGAAAGCCCCTTGTGGGTAGGTACACAGTCCCCTGTAAAAGCAGCCCCGTGTAGGAAATTTAAAACATTCCCCTGAATATCCCAACCCGGGTTTAGGTGGGTTTTAAAACCGGCCCCTGTATTAAAGTATCAGCCCCCTGCAATAAAACCCCCTTTGTGGGTTTAGGTACAAACCCCTCTGGAAATAAAAACCCTTTTGGTAGGTAGGTAAACACCCCCCCATAAGAAATACAGTCCCTTGTGGGTAGGTATAAAAGCCCCCCATAAGTAAAAACAGCCCCCTTTGGTAGGAGTTATACCCCCTTTGCAATAACAACCCTTTTGGGGTAGATATGCCCCCCATTTGACTTTAAGAAAATAAAAAATTCTACTAAACCCTCGGGCGCTCCCTTCTGCTGAAGACCCGGGCACAGGACTATTTTCCCGGCATTAGGGGTGTGATATTATAAACGTCGCCTAGTCATTTTGCTTGGAAACTCCTGGGCTGGAAGAAAAATGGCTTTCGGCCTAGGAGATCCCAATGGTTTCAGGGGGTGTGCTCTTGCCTTTTTGTGCTTTTTAAAAGATGCGGGGGCCCCCCAAAACAAAATGAAAATTCCAGACCCCCTGGGGGGCCAAATTAACCCCCATTGGGAAAGGAGTGGGCTTTCCAGGGGGGCCCGGTGAGCTCAGGGGCCCCCAGAAGCCCCCCTACCCTGTCCAAGAAAAAAAAGGGGCCCGGGATGGGGGAAAAGCGGGCATTTCCCGGATGTGGTCAACATTTACAGCATACCAAAAACCAAAACGTACTAAATGTAAGGGTGCGATAAAAGTACATGTTTTTAACTGTGTTTGCTGTGGCCATAAAGTCCCAACCTTTAGAGATCCCAAGAAGCGACACACCAGGACACGCCTCCAGCCGCACCAAAACACATGGCATCACACCAGGCCACGCCTCCAGCCACACCAAAACACATGGCGACACACCATGCCACGCCTCCAGCCACACCAAAACACATGGCATCACACCAGGCCACGCCTCCAGCCACACCAAAACACATGCCAACACACCAGCCACGCCTCCACCCACACCAAAACACATGGCATCACACCAGGACACGCCTCCAGCCACACCAACTCACAGGTCGACCCACCAGGCCACGCCTCCAGCCACACCAAAACACATGGCATCACACCAGGCCACGCCTCCAGCCACAACAAAACAAATGACATCACACCAGGACACGCCTCCAGCCGCACCAAAACACATGGCATCACACCAGGCCACGCCTCCAGCCGCACCAAAACACATGACATCACACCAGGACACGCCTGTAACCAAACCCGCACACATGCATCCCATCTTTTTAGACAATCAAAGATGGACACTTACGATTTACTGTATAAAAGAACAATTATTTTTAATGCATAGGTATAGGCTTGAATAGGTTCTTATTAAAATATGATCATAAAAATCATTGGGATGTAGACAGGATCACATTGCATCCAATGATGAAATATTATTATTATTTCCCAAATGAAAAACAGCGAGATTTATAGAGCTAAGAGGTAAAGAGGGACCTGGGTTAAAAATAGAGACAGTCCCTCCAAAATAGGGACACTTGGGAGGTACAGCTGTGGAATGCTGGCACTTGTAGTTCCATGTTCCACAGTAGCTAGTAGCTGTGGAACTACAAGTGCCAGTATGATATAGCAGCACATGTGGGACAGAAAGTGAGATGAAATCTACGGGCACAGACAGTAAAACAAATGTAAAAGGCACCACCTTTAACCTGGTCTGTTCTTCTGCAGGTCATATATACAGGGCAGTGTAGAGCCAATACCACAAGTCTGGCTCAGACACCACCTTTACCCTGGTCTGTTCTTCTGCAGGTGATACATACAGGGCAGTGGAGAGCCAATACCACAAGTCTGGCTCAGGCAACAACTTTACACTGGTCTGGCTGCTCTTCTCCAGGTCATACATACAGGGCAGTGTAGCGCCAATACCACAAGTCTGGCTCAGCACCACCTTTACCCTGGTCTAGCTGTTCTTCTGCAGATCATACATACAGGGCAGTGTAGAGCCAATACCACAAGTCTGGCTCAGGCACCACCTTACCCTGGTCTGTTCTTCTGCAGGTCATACATACAGGGCAATGTAGAGCCAATACCACAAGTCTGGCTCAGGCACCACCTTTACCCTGGTCTGTTCTTCTGCAGGTCATACATACAGGGCAGTGTAGAGCTAATGCCACAAGTCTGGCTCAGGCACCACCTTTACCCTGTCTGCTCTTCTGCAGGTCATACATACAGGGCAGTGTATTCCCAATACCACAAGTCTGGCTCAGGCAACACCTTTACCCTGGTCTGGCTGTTCTTCTGCAGGTCATACATACAGGCAGAGTGTAGAGCCCATACCACAAGTCTGGCTCAGGCCCCACCTTACCCTGTCTAGCTGTTCTTCCTTTGCGTCATAACATACAGGTGCAGTGTAGACCAATACCACAATCCGCTCAGGCACCACCTTATACCCTGGTCTGTTCTCTGCAGGTCATAAATATAGGCAGTGTAAGGCCAATACCACAAAGTCTGGCCAGGCACCACCTTAACCCTAGTCCTGGCGTTTTCTCAGGTCATACATACAGGGCCAGTGTAAGAGCTCAATACCACATAGCTGCTCAGGCACCACCTTTACCCTGGTCTGTTCTCTGCAGTCATACATACAGGCAGTGTAGAGCCAATACCACAAGTGTTGGCTCAGGCACCACCTTTTCCCTGTCTGGCAGTTTCTTCTGCAGGTCTACATACAGGGCAGTGTAGAGCCAATACCACAAGTCTTGCTCAGCACCTACCTTTACCCTGGTCCTGTTCTTCTGCTGGTCATTACATACAGGCAGTGTAGAGCCAATACCAAAAGTAGGCTCAGCACCCCACCTTACCCGTCTTGGCTGGTCTTCTGCAGGTCATACATACAAGGCAGTGTTATAGCAAATACCACAAGATCCGGCTCGCAGGCACCACCATGTTACCTCTGGTCTGATCTTCTGCAGGTCCATACATACAGGGCATTGTAGAGCCAATACACAAGTCATGGCTCAGGCACACATTTACCCCTGTGTCTGGCTGTTTCTTCTGCAGGTCATACATACACAGTGTAGAGCCAATACCACAAGATCTGGCTCAGTAACCCGACCTTACCCTGGGTCTTGTCTGATTTCTGCAGGTCATACCAGTACAGTCATGTAGAGACAATACACACAAAGTCTGGCACAGGCACTCACCTTACCCTGGTCTGTCTTCTGGCAGTTCATACCAAGAGCGCAATGTAAACAAAACCACAAGTCTGCTCAGGCCCCACCTTTACCCGTGGTCTAGCTGTCTTTGCAGGTCATAGCCATACAAGGCAGTGAGAGCCAATACAAAATCGGGCTCAGGCACACCTTTTAACCCTGGATCTGTACCTTTCTGCGGTCATAAATATAGGCATGTAGAGCCAATACCACAAGTCTGGCTCAGCGCACCACCTTTACCCTATCTGGCTGTTCTTCTGCAGGTCATACATCCAGGCAGTGTAGATCCAATACCACAAGGTCTGCCAGCAACAACCTTTACCCTGGTCTGTTTCTTCTGCCAGGATTCATACATACAGGCAGTGATAGGACCAATACCACAAGTTTAGGCTCAGGGCACCACCTTTTCCCTTTGTCCTGGCTGTTTTCTGCAGGTCATACATACAAGCAGTGTAAGAGCCAAAACCACAAGTCTGCAACAGGCACCACTTGTACCCTGTCTGTTTCTTCTGCAGGTCATACATACATGGCAGTGTAGAGCCAATACCACAAGTAATGGCTCAGGCACCACCTTTACCCTGGTCTGTCTGTTCTTCGGCAGGTCATACATTACAAGGCAGTGAAGAGCAAATACGCAAAGTCTGCTCCAGTGCACCACCTATACCCTGTCTGCTTCTTCTTGCAGGTCATCACATACATGGCAGTGTAGAGCCAATAACAAAGTCTGTCTCTTGGCACCCCACCTTTACACCCTGGTCTGCTGATCTTCTGCAGGTCATACATACAGGGCATTGATAAGAGCCCAATACCACAAGTCTGGCTCAGGTACCAACTTTACACCTGTCTGGCTGGTTCTTCTGCAGGTCATACATACTGGTCAGTGTAGAGACAAGACCACAATCTGGCTCAAGGCACCACCATTAACCCTGGTCCCTGGCTGTTCTTTCGCAGGTCATACATACCAGGGCAGTGAAGAGCCAATAGCACCAGTGAACCGAGAGTCCTCAAGTTTTTTTCTGTATATAGATAGCATAAAATGCTTCTTTAGGGGATTTCCACGTAGTGTATTGCCCTTTTTGCAGGTATGATGCCGCTGGGCGCGACTGTGTAGTGTACATGAAATAAAAGCACAGTGTGTGTCTCAGCCCTGCCAGTGGCACCCAGGCTTCCCATACGTTTTTTCAGAAAGTTTTATTGTGTCGAAAACAACGTTAAACATAGTGTAGCATGATTTTAACCTATAAGGAAGGAAGGTGCTTCCAGTTTGGGTTTCTGTCGCCGCGTCACTCTCACAGGCTGTCTATAAAAGGGCAGCTTTGCAGTTGGTGTTATATTTATTTATTTCCTCTCTGAACAATGGAGGTCGATTGACCCAGTGAGAGCCTGATTCGGGCTTCGATTGAAGTAAAAGAAGCAGAGGACTGGCCCGATTATGAGATCATGTTGAAAAAGTCGAGGGCAGCTATAAACATCTTTTGATCAAAATATGTGAACCGAGGAGTCTCAAAATTTTTTCAAAAACCACAAGTCTGGCCTCAAGCACCTCTTACCCTGGTCTGGCTCTGTTCTCTCCAGTGAATACATACCAGGGCAGTGTAGGCAAACCACAAGGTCCCTGGCTCAGCACCACCTTACCCTGTCTGTTTCTCACAGCATACATACACAGAACAAGTGTAGATCAAACCACAAGTCAGGCTCAGCACCACCTATACCCTGTCTGATCTTTTTTCTTCTGCAGGTCCATACATACAGCAATGTTAGAGACAAACCACAATGTCAGGTCTCAGCACCACCTTGTACCGCTGGTCTGGGGTGTTCTTCTGCAACATACATTCAGGGCAGGAGTAATACAAATACCACAAGACCTGGCTCAGGCACCACCATTAACCCTGTCTGTTCTTCTGCAGTGACAAACATACAGGGGTAGTGTAAAGCCAATACCTCAAGTCATGCTCAGGCACCACCTTTACCCTGGTCTGGGTTGTTCTTCCTGCATGTCATACATACAGGGGCAGTGTAGAGCGCAATACCCACAAGTCCATGCTCAGCCACCCACCTTTACCCAGGTCTGATCTTCTGCAGTCAAACATACAGTGCAATTGTAGAGCCAATACACACAAGATCTGGCTCAATCACCACATTTACCCGTCAGCTTGTTTCTTTCTGCAGTCATCACATACAGCACATGTAAGAGCCAATACCACAAGTCTGTCTCAGAGCACCAACTTTACCCTGGTCTGGCGATCTTCTGCAGGTCATATATACCGGGCAGTGTAAGAGCCAATCCACAAGTTCTGGCTCAGGTCAACACCTTTACCTTGTCTGTACTTCTGCATGGTCAAATATTAACTACAGGCACATGTAGAGCCAATGACCTCAATCTGGCTCAGGCTTCACCTTTACCCTGGTCTGTTTTTTCATCGCAGTCATACATCAGGGCAATTTAAGCCAAGTAACCAAAAATCTGGCTCAGGCAACACCTTTACCCTGTTCTGTTCTCTGCAGGTCATACAAAACAGGGCAGTGTTAAAGCCAATACACAAGTCTGGCTCAGGAACCACCTTTACCTGATCTGATCTTCTGCAGGACATACATACAGGGCATGTAGAGCCAATACAACAATCCTCTCAGGCACCACCTTTACCCCTGGTCTGGCTATTCATCTCAGTCATACATACAGACAGTTTATGCCAATACAGCAAGTCTGGCTCACGGCCACCACCTTTACCCTGGTCTGTCTTCTGCAGGTCAATTCATACAGGGCAGGTAGAGCCAATACCTCAGTCTGTCTCAGGCATCACCTTTAGCCCTGGTTTGGTTGTTCCCCTGCAGGTCAATACATAGAAGGGCAGTGTAGAGCCAATACCACAAGTCTAGCTCAGGCACCACCTTAACCCTGTCGGTGCTGTTCTTCTGCAGGTCATACATACAGGCAGGTAGAGCCAATACCACAATCTGCTCACACCACCTTTACCCTGCAGTTCTTACTGCAGGTCACACATACAGGCAGTGGTATAGCCAATACCACAAGTCCTGGCTCAGGCACCACCTTAAACTTACCCCAGTCGCTGTTCTTTTCTTGCAGGTCATACATACGGGGCGTGTAGAGCCAATACCACAAGTCTGGCTCAGGCACCACCTTTAACCCTGTAGACTGTTCTTCTGCCAGGTTATACATACCGGGCAGTGTTAGACCAATTACCCAAGTCCTGGCCTCCGGCACCACCTTTACCCGGTCCTGGACGTTCTTCTGCAGTCATAAATACAGGCAGTGTTAGAACCAATAACCACAAGTCTGGATCAGAGGGCAGGCCCCACCTTTAACCCGTGGTGTCTGCAGTTTCTTCTGCAGGTAAACATACAGTCACAGTGTAAGCCATACCACAAGTTCCGGCGTCAGGCACCACCTTTAAACCCTAGACTGTTTCTTCTGCAGGGTCTAATACAGGCAGTGTAAGCCAATACCACATAGTCTGGCTCAGACACCACCGTTAGCCCTGGTCTGTGCTTGTTCTCTGAGGTCATACAATACAGCACAGTGTAGAGCCAATACCACAGAGTCTGGCTCAGCGCACCACCTTTAACTCCTGGTCTGATTTCTTCTCAGTCATACATACAGGGGCGCAGTGGTAGAACGCAATACCAACAATTCTGGCTCAGGCAACCAACTTTACCCATGGTCTGGCTGTTCTTTCTGCAGGTCATACATACAGGCAGTGTAGAGCCAATATCACAAGATCGTGCTCAGCACCACCTTTAAACCCTGGTTCTGCTGTTTCTACTGCAGGGTCCATACATACCAGGGGTAAGTGTAGAGCCACACCACAAGTCAGGTTCAGGCACGGCACCTTTTACCCTGACTGGTACTTCTGCAGGTCAACATACAGACATTGAAGAGCCAGATACCACAAGTCTGGCTCAGGCACCACCTAACCGGCCTTGGGTGCAGTTCTTCTGCAGTTCATACATACAGGGCAGTGTAGAGCCAATGCACAAGTCTGGCTAAGGCCCCACCTTTACCCTGGTCTGGCTGTTCTTCTGCATCTCATACATACAGTAAGTTTAGAGCCAATACCCACAATGTCTGTGCTCAGGCACTCACCTTACCCTGGTCTGCTGTTCTTTCTGCATGTCATACATACAGGCAGTGTAGAGCAAAACCACAAGACTGCTCAGGCACCACCTTTTACCCTGGTCAGTGTTCTTCTGCATGTCATACATACAGGGAAGTGTAGAGCCAATACCACATTCTGGCTCAGGCACCAACCGTTTACCCTTGAAGTTCTTCTGCAGTCATCAACATACAGGCAGTGTCAGCCAATACCACAATCTGATCAGGCACCAACCTTATCCTGGCCTGGCCTGTTCTTCTGCAGTCATACATACAAGGGCAGTCTAGAGCCAACAATACTACATAGTCCTGGCTCAGCACCACCTTTTACCTCTGGTCTGGCTGTTTGTTCTGCAGGTCAAACATAAGGGCAGTGTAGACCAATACCACGAGTCTGGTCAGGCAACCAACCTTTACCCTGACTGAGCTGTTCCTCTGCAGTCACACATACAGGCAGTGTAAGCCAATCCAACAAGTCTGGCTCAGGCACCACCTTTACCTGTCCTGGCTGGTTCTTCCTGCAGGTCATACATAGAGGGCATGTAGACCAAACAACAAGTCTGGAGCTCAGGCACCACCTTTACCCGATCTTTTCTTTTCTGCAGGTCATACATACATGGCAGAGTCGTGCCAATACTACAAGTCTGGCTCAGCATCACCTTTACGCCTTGTCTAGTTCTTCTTCCGGACATACACACTCGGGCCTTGTAGAGCCAATACCACAAGTCTGGCTTCAGGCACCACCTTTACCCTGGTCTGTCTGTTCTTCTGCATGGCCACATACAGGGCATGTAAGAGCCAATACCATACAAGTCCTGGCTCAGGCACCACCTGTTACACCTGGTCAGGCTGTTCTTCTGCAGTCCATACATACAGGGCAAGGTGTAAGAGCCAATAGCAAATTTCTTGTCAGCACCACCTTTACCCTGTCTGGCTGTTCTTTCTGCAGGTCATACATACAGGCAGTTAGAGTCCCAATACCACAAGTCCTGGCTCAGCGCACCACCTTTAACCCTGTCTGTCATCTAGCAGTCATACATACAGGGCAGTGTTAAGGCCAATACCACAAGTCTTGCTCAGAGCACCACCTTTACCCTGGTCTGTTTCACGGCAGGTCATACATACAGGCAGTGTAGAGCCAATACCACAAGTCTGGCTCAGGCACCCCCTTTTACCCTGGTCGGCTGTTTAAACGTTATGCCCAAAGTCAAAGAATCAAAAAATTTTTTCAATTCAAAGAATTGGACGCCCCCCCAGAAAATCCAATCAACCCAAGCTTTGTTCATTAAAAAAAGCCCCCACGGGGGGGGCAAAGTTTGGGAGTTACAATTTTAAAGAAGGGGGGGGTCTACACACTTTTTGACACCCAGAAAACTGTCGCAGCTACGTTCTTACATGTCATCCATTAACTTCCCTCAGCATAGCAACCTAAATCTGTTGAGGCTTAAAAAGTATTGTAGGGTCCCTTTTTTTTGATGAATTTAACATGGGGGTAGGGGAAAAAAGCATGTAAATAGAAAGTCTGGCTTTGGAGGCTTGCTGCGTAAGAGAAAACCCCAAAGAAATGAGATTGAATCTTACAAAGTTTGCTCAAAAGGGCGAATTGTGAGGGTAATTTCATTTTAATTTTATCCAGAAAATTTTTACACGGGGGGGTCTACCAACCAAAAAGGAGGCTTTTACTTTTAGGGGGGTGTTAACAGGAGGCGCATAATATATTAGGGGGTTTTTACTTTCGGGGTTACATATACAGGAGGATGTATACCTACAGTGGATTATGTACCTACCTACAGAGGGCTTAAAACCTACCCACAGGGGGCTGTATATACAGGGGCTGTAAACCACCTACAGAGAGCTGTAAAATACTAAATCAAGGGGTTTAAATAAAGGGGGCTGTGTAGCACCACAGGGGGTGTCTAATTACCCTACGGGGCTGTATATCTATTTTTAAAAGGAGCTTTTAAGTAGGGGCTATACCTACCTTTTAGGGACTGTAAACAGGGGGCTTTGTACCTACCTACAGGGGGATGTGTTCCTACCTACAGAGGGCTGTATATACAGGGGTCGTATACCTACCTACTTGGGGCTGTATACCTACAGGGGGCTATATACATCTACATGGGTCTGCATACCTTCAGGGGACATCTATATCTACATAGCTTTCTCTAGGGGGGATATTACACCAACCCATAGTGGCAAAAATACCTACCCATCAAGGGGGGGTTATAACTACCTCTTTACGAGGACTATTACCCCTACAAGGTGGCATATACCTACCTACAAGGGGCATGTATACCTTTCTTTCCTCAGGGGGTTGTATACATAATTACATTGGGGCATATATACCTATCTACCTAAAGGCTACTTTGCCTACCTACAGTGGGCCTATAAACCTATCTGCTGGGGGTCTGTATACTTTTCTACTTTATTGTGGGCAATATTACTACCAACTTACTTAAATTCTGCAGGGACGAGTTATGGCTAGGAGAAGTCGTTACAGCAGTCTCTGTCTGATGGTGAAGGAGACGGAAAAAGAATGATCCTATGAGTCAAAGGATGTCAGGGGTTATTTCTCTTCTGTGTTGGATAGTGACTGTCATGTGGTGATAACCCGAGCTTATGTCTCGTTGTGTGGTTTCTAAAATGGGGGTGTTGTGGGTAATACCTACGGGTGTCTGATCTCTATGTGGTCTCTATATTGGCGTTGTTGTAGGTTATACCTGAGCTGGTTCTGACCTCTATGTGGTCCTCTATATGGCGGTGTTGTGGGCCCTATACCTGAGCTGGTGTCTGACCTCTATGTGGTCCTATATGGCGGTGTTGTAGGTTATACCTGAGTTTGGTTGTCTGACCTTTATGTTTCTCTATATGGAAAGTGTTGTAGGTTATACCTGAGCTGGTGTCTGACCTCTATGTGCAATACACTACGTGGAAATCCCTAAAGAAGCATTTATGCTATCTATCATACATGAAAAAACTTTGAATTCTTTAGGGATTTCCACGTAGTGTATTGCCCTTTTGCAGAAATGTGCCGCTGGCGGCGGTCCTGTGTTGCGAAACTGTATAATTACTTTTGTGCCGCAGCCCGCAATGGCACCCAGGTTTGCATACGTTTTTAGAAATGTTTTTTGTGTGCAGAAACATATGTTATACTTGGTGTACATTGATTTAACCTTAAGGGAAGGAAGGGTGCTTCCATTTTGGGTTTCTGTCCCCGCCCACTCTCACAGGCTGTCATAAGAAGGGCAGCTTGCAGGTTGGGTGTTTTTTATTTTTTCTCTCTGAATAATGGAGGTCGGTTGAACCCAGCGAGAGGCCTGATTGGCTCTATTGAAAAGGTAAAGAATAGGATAGGAACTGCCCATTTTGAGATCACGTTGAAAGTTCGTGGGCAGCTTAAACATCTTTTGATCAAAATATGTGAACCGAGAGTCTCAAAGTTTTTTCATGACCACTATGTGGTCTCTATATAGCAGTGTTGTAGGTTATACCTGAGCTGGTGTCTGACCACTATGTGGTCTCTATATGACGGTGTTGTAGGTTATGCCTGAGCTGGGGGTCCCGACCTCTAAAGGGGGCTCTATATGGCGGTGTTGTAGGTTATACTGAGCTGGTGTCTGGCCATTATGTAGTCTCTATATGACGGTGTTGTAAGTTATACCTGAGCTGGTGTCTGACCTCTATGTGTCTCTATAAAGGCGGGGTTGTAGGTTATAACTGAGCTGGTGTCTGACCTCTAAAGTTGGGCTCTATATGGCGGGGTTTTTAGGTTATACCTGAGCTGGTGTCTGACCTCTATGTGTCCAAAATGGCGGTGTTGTAGGTTATACCTGAGGCTGGTGTCTGGCCATTATGTAGTCTCTATATGACGGTGTTGTAGGTTATACCTGGCTGGTGTCTCACCACTATGTAGTCTCTATATGGTGTGTGTTGTAGGTTATACCTGAACTGGTGTCTGACCTCTATGTGGTCTCTAAATGGTGGTGTTTGTAGGTTTATACCTGAGCGGTGTCTGACCACTATGTGGTCTCTAAAATGGCGGTGTTGTAGGTTATACCTGAGCTGGTGTCTCACCCCCTATGTAGTCTCTATATGGTGGTGTAACGTTTATACCTGAGCTGGTTTTCTGACCTCTATGTTGTCTCTAAAAGGCGTGTTGTAGGTAATATCTGAGCAGGTGTCTGACCACAATGTGGTCTCTATAAAGGGGGTGTTGTAGGTTATACCTGAGCTGGTGTTCTGACCACTAAAGTATCTCTATATGGGGGGGTTGTAAAGGGTTTTACCTGAGCTGGTGTCTGACCACTATGTAGTCTCTATATTTGGGGTGTTGTAGGTTATACCTGAGTTTGGGGTCTGACCCTCTATGTGGTCTCTATAGGGGGTGTTGGGAGGTTATACCTGACTGGTGTCTGACCTCTATGTAGTCTCTATATGGGGGTGTTGTAGGTTTATCCTGAGCTGGGGGTTTACCTCTATGTAGTCTCTATAAGGTGGGTTGTAGGTTAAAGCCTGAGCTGGTTGGGCCCGACCACGTGTGGTCTCTATGTGGTGGTGTTGTAGCTTATACCTGAGCTGGTGTCTGACCACTATGTAGTCTCTTTAAAAGGCGGTGTTGTAGGTTATACCGAGCTGGTGTCTGACCTCTATGTGTTCTCTATATAGTGGTGTTGTAGCTTATACCTGAGCTGGTGTCTGACCGCTATGTGGGTCTCTATATTGGGAGTGTTGTAGGTTATACCTAGCGGTGTCTGACCTCTATGTGGTCTCTATATGGCGGGGTTGTAGGTTATACCTGAGCTGGTGTCTGACCTCTATGTGGGCTCTATATGGCGGTGTTGTAAAGGTTTTTACATGAGCTGGTGTTTACCACTATGTGGTCCTCTATATGGTGGTGTTGTAGGTTATAACCCGAGCTGGTGTCTGACCTCTATGTGCTCTCTATATGGGAAGTGTTGTTGGTTATACCAGAGCTTGGGGTCTGACCTCTATGTGGTCTCTATATGGCGGGGTTGTAGGTTATACCTGAGCTGGTGGTCTGACCACTATGTGGTCTCTATATGGTGGGGGTTGTAGGTTATACTGAGCTGGTGTCCCGACCTCTATGTGGTCTCTATATGGTGGTGTTGTAGGTTATACCTGAGCTGGTGTCTGACCTCTATGTAGTCTCTATGTGGAGGTGTTGTAGGTTATACCTGAGCTGGGGTCTGACCTCTATGTGGTCTCTATATGGCAGTGTTGTTGGTTATACCTGAGCTGGTGTCTGACCTCTATGTGGTCTCTATATGGCGTGTTGTAGGTTATACCTGAGCTGGGGTCTGAAAAACTTGTGTGGTCTCTATATGGCTGTGTTGTAGGTTATACCTGAGCTGGTGTCTGACCATTATGTAGTCTCTATATGGCGGTGTTGTAGGTTATAAGTTTGTTATTGATAAGGTATATATTTGTTCCTGTGAGTGGTTGTGTTGGTTGGGGGGCCAGTGCAAAGCTCTTCCCAGAGGGCTATAATGCTGTTAAGACTGCCCTGTACACATGTACTAATTGTATGGGTCCTGATACAGTATAGTACCATATGGAGGTGGCCAGGAAGGGGTGATGGGTATCGGGAGCAATAAAAACAGATCTGCCATTCCGGGGCCGACAGAGGGAGAGCTGTTGTGCCGGCCTTAAGACGGAGGTTCCCAGCGCAAGGCGGGTGGGTGAGAGGAAGGTAAAAAAGACCTGCTGTGCTCTGCCGGCCGGAAAACGCAGTGGGTGGAGGAAGGCGTGCAATGTAATTATGGGGTGTGACTGTGTGATGTCAGCTCGCCGAGCCGTGACCCACAAGTCTCCGTTTGACAACTAGGAGATAGACGTAAGTCAGAACGTTGTAAGTCGGGGACTGGCTGTATTCTCAAAGATGGAGGACGTTGGAAGATTGCAAAGTAGAAAGTCATAATGTGTAATAATGTCACCTGATCTGTCAGCTAGATCCCGCTATTCAGGCTTCATTCTCCCCTACTATTGTCTCATGCACAACCTTCCTTGTAATGTCATGTTAATGGAAGCTTTATCTTTCTTGACCTTTCCTTGAGGGACCCAAGATCTCCCAGTTGACTGTATCTTATCTCTTTCCCTTGAAGACACCAGGCAGCGCTGGCAGCCCTATGGCAATACTGTCTACCTTTCTACTGAAGAACACATAGTGAATCCATAATACATTGGGCTGTAACATGTCATACAACTGTGGATGGTAGAGGAGCTTTGTAGACTCTGCCGGGGGATTATAAGACGTCCACCGGGGACTTCTTCAGAAATTCACTTTGTGATAGCCATTCATTATTTTAGAGGCATGCAATATTTTACCTTCCTGTCTTCTCTTTGTCATGTCTAAAAGCAGACCAGCGCTCGCCTTGAGGTAGACTCATTTACAGCAGCAATAATTAGAATAATATTCCTTTATGCAGAGGGACTGACTGCTTCAAATGCGAAATCCATGCCTGACCAGCGCTGTCTCCTGAGATCTGGGCATGTCAGGCTATTAAAAGAGAACAAGGTGATCCAGATAATCTCAATGCGGTCCAGATGCTGAGGATGTGAGGAGCTTCTGACTGATTCAAGAGCATTAATACAAAAAACCTCTTGAAGTCTGTAAAAAGGAGCCTAAGATATTGGTGTGAATATGGTCATTAGTGCTGTAGTTAATGGCTTAGTGTTTATTCATAGCAATACCACATACGGACAATGGTATCCAACTATGATTGTATGTTCTCTGCAATTTTGTATATTTTCAGACCATTATTTTTTCCATTTATATGGAACTCCAATTCTTTTTATTATACATTTTTAGGAACAACATATGTGCTCACTTATTTCCTCATGTATCTGTATAGGGGTTGCAGAGCTTTTTAACTTACAAAATTACTGAACTTGTAGCCTGAGTGACACCCCGCATTAAAACTCCAAGCTGCACTATATTCTCTGGTGCAGTCACTGTTACAACTTACTTATCCTGTACCGATCCTGATTACATCCTGTATTATACTCCGAGCGCACTAAATTCTGCTGGGCATCACTGTTTACATAATTACTTACCTGTACTGATCCGGGTTAACCCAGATTATCCTCCAACTGCACTCACTTTCTGCGGTGAGTCATTTGTACATACATTACTTATCCTGACCGATCCTGAGTACATCCTTTTTTTAACTCCAAGCTCACCACAATTTCTGTGGTGCAGTCACTGTGTACAACATTACTTACCCCTGATGATCCTGAGTTACACCTGTATTATCCCAGAGTTTGCACTCACTTTTTTTTTGCTGGTGCGTCACTGTGTACATATTATTATCTGTATGCCCCTGAGTTAATCCTGTATTATTCAAGAGCTGCACTCACTTTTTCTGCGGGTGCATCACTGTGTACAACTATTATCCTGTACTGACCTGAGTTCCCCCTGTATTATACTCCAGAGCTGCAACACTTTTCTGCTGGTGCAGTCACTGTGTACATACTTTACTTATCCTGATGACCCAGGTTACTCCTTATTATCCCAGAGCTGCACTCGCTATTCTGTGGTGCATCACTGTGTACATACATTCTTACCCTTTTGGACCCGAGTTACACCCCCGTATTTATATTCAAGCGCATTCACTTTCTGCGGGTGCATCACGTGAAACAACAACTTTCCTGTACAAATCCTGAGGTACTCCTGTATCAACTCTAGCTGCACCACTATTCGCGGGTGCATCACGTGACAACATTACTGATCCTGTACTGTTTTGAGTTACATCCGTATTAACCACGAGTGCACTCACTATTCTGGGGTGCAGCACGTACATACTTATTAACCCTGACTGATCCTGAGTAACATCCTTATCACACCCCAGAGCGCACTCACTATTCGCTGGTGCAATCACTGTTTAAAATTATTTTCCCTGTACTGCCTGTTACACCCTTAAAACTCCAAGCTGCATTCACTTTCTCTGGTGAGTCATTACTACATTTTTTTCCTTTATGATCCTGAGTAACCCGGGTATATACTCAGAACTGCAGTCACTATTTGCGGTGCAGCAGGGGTACATACATTACTTTTTCTCTATGATCTTGAGTTATATTCTGTATTATATTCAGAGCTGCACCCTATTCTGCTGGTGCAGTCACGTCTACATTACTTATCCTGTAGATCCTTAGTTACATCCTTTATTATACCCCAGAGCTGCACTCCTTTTCGGGTTTTGCAGTCACTGGCCAACTTTACTTATCCTGTAAGACCCTTTACATCCTGATTATTCCAAGCTGCACTCACATTCTGCGGTGAAGTTACTGTACAACTTTACTATCCTGTACTGACCTAAGTTTTACATCCTGTATTATCCTCCAAGCTGCACTCACTATTCTGTGGGCGAACTTTTAAAATTACTTATTGACTGACCCGAGTTACATCCGTATATCCCCCAATCCCACCATATTCTGTGGGCAGTCCTGTACAACATACTTATCCGTCTGATCCGAGTTACTCCGTATTAAACTCCAAGCTGCACCACAATTGCTGGTGCAGTAAATGTACATCATTACTTATTTACTGACCTGAGTTACACCTGTATTATCCCCCGAGCTGCGTCCTTTTTCGCTGGTGCATTTTTATGTACATAAAACTTATCCTTTACTGACCCTTAGTTACCCCGTATTATCCCCCAGAGCGCACTCACTATTCTGCTGTGCAGTCACTGTGCAATTACATTACTTATCCTGACGATCTGAGTTCATCCTTATTACCCTCCAGAGCTCCTCACTTTTTCTCTGTGCAGTCACTTTTTACATAATTACTTATCCTTAATGATCCCGAGTTATATCCTTATTATACCCCAGAGCGCACTCCTTTCGCTGGTGCAGTACTTGTACGTACTTACTTACCTGTACGATCCTGATTTAAATCCTGTAATACCCCCAGACTGCACTCACTATTCGCGGGTGCAGTCACTTTTTTACATACATTACTTATCCTGTATGATCCTGAGTTACATCCGTTTTATACCCAGAGCTGCACTCACACTCTGCTGGTGCAGTCACTGTGACTACATTTTTTTATCCTGTACTGACCCCGGAGAATATCCTGTATTATCCCCCAGAGCTGCACTCACTTTTCTCTGGTGCATCACTGTGTACTACATTACTTATCCGTATGATCCTGAGTAAACCGTTTTTTAAACTCCAACTGCACTCACATTCTGCTGGTGCAGTCATTTGGTAAAAAATTACTTATCCTGTACTGATCCCGAGTTATATCCTGTATTATACTCTAGACCTAGCATATCCTGCTTGTTCAGTGCCTGCACAATGCTTGCTCTACTCATTAACAATTTGACATGCCTGTAATTATTGAATGGCTATCTTTATTGACCCAAAAACCTAATGGTAACGCAGCATTGTGACTTTTTACAAGTCAGAGCTCTAATTCAAAGTAACCCAAGTATAAAAGCAGGCACTTTATGCCAGCGCATCTAAATTGCAGTTTCCCCCTTTTGGGTTTCCATTCAATGACTGCAAACAGAGATCTTGAACAACAAAGGCAAAATTAGGGAAATGTAGAACTTTCCATCTGCAATACTTAAGTTTTGCTTTCTGAAACCAAAATACCCTGAAGAGAGAACACAAAACTTTCAATTTTATCATCTTTTTTTTCCATTCCATTGTTCATTTGTTAAGCTGACATCTCCCTTCAGCTCAGTGGGAAAGTAAAGTACTTACTCCTGACTCCGCTGCAGACAGGTAGAGTCCCTCCAAGGTCATTAAAACTGTGTCTTGTAGGGAGCTCATGTAAGTCAGAAGCACTTATCTTGTCCTTGTCTAGGAATCCACAAATCTAAGCCCAGCACCTCAGCCTCGTGCTGCTGCAGAGCTGTCAATCACATTCTGCCTGTATACTAAGTTAGCAGATAGAAGAGAGTCTCCCTCCGAGACGTTATCCGGTTGCAGGGCAGGCACAATGTATAAGTGCAGGCTGGCGGGGCCACCATCAGAAATTGCAGAGCCCCATACAGCCAAAGATTCTGTAAGATAGATTTAAAAATAATTTCTTTGTGGGATGAATAGAGAAAAAGCAGAAAACTGCGCCATTGTTTTGGGGTTGCGTTGGTTTTGTAGTTTACACCTAATTGACGATAATTGACAAATTATCTTTATTCTGGGGGTCCTTATACAAGGGCCAAAAGATCCCACCTCATCATCACCATAATGTTGCTGACCAACCAAGACCTATAATACTAATAACAGCTACAAACAAAGACCAAATAATACCACCATATAGTGATTGACTAATAGCCCCTTAATGTTAGTCACCAAATCAGAATACCAATAACAACAATATACAAGGACCAAATAATACCGCCACATGTCACCACCAAAAAGTGATTGACTAATACTACTACCGTGTTTCCCCGATAGTAAGACACCCCTGATAGTAAAAACTAGCGGTTCTTAGGAGGCGCCTAATGTAAAGTGACCCGAAAGTAACGAGCAGGCCTGATGACGTCCTCCTGTTCCGGGGATGACGCGCGGGGGGGTATTTGTATTGACCAAATAATAGTACCAATACAACAACATACAAAGATCAAATAATACCACCACATATCACCACCATATAGTGATCAACTAATAGCACCTAAATGTTAGTCACCAAATCAGAATACCAATATCACCAATAACAACGATATACAAGGAACAAATAATGCCGCCACATGTCATCAGCAAAAAGTGATTAACTAATACTGCTATATTGCTATTGACCAAATCAGAACACCAAGACTAATAACAACAATATACAATATGTAGCTATAAGGGGTGCAGAGGTAGCAGTTCCTACCAGGCCCTGGAGTCTGAGGGGGCCCAAAGGGCTCTCAACAGCACAGGAATACACAAATATTATAAGTGCTACATTGTTAGGTGTGAGCTGTACGTTATGCCTCTGACACGGACCAAATAATACCTCTACAAACCTTCAGGGTAAAGTGATTGACCAATACCACCATACTGCTACTGAATAAATCAGAGTTGCCGACTGTATATTACCTCCATACAGTGACCACATAGCGGTAGTTACCAGTGTACACAGGCTCTGGAAATTGTATATTACATCCATACATTAACCATATAGTGGTAGCTACCAGTTGTACACAGGGTCTGCAGATTGTATATTACCTCCATACAGTGACCATATAGTGGTAGACACCATATACAAGCTCTAAGACTGAATACCTCCATACAGTACCTATAGGGAATACCAGTATACAAAGGCTCTACAGACTGTATATTATGTCATACAATGATCATATAGCTGAAGATACCAATGTACACAGGCTCTGCAGACTGTATATTACCTCCATACAGTGACCATATGATGGTAGACACCAGTGTACACAGGCTCTTCAGGCTGTATATTGCCACCATATTGTGACCATATAGTGGTAGATACCAGTGTAAACAGGCAATGCAGACTGTATCTTACCGGAATACAGGGCCCATATGATAGTAGGCTCTGCAGACTGCATATTACCTCCAAACAGTGACCATATAGTGGTAGTTACCAGTGTACACAGGCTCTGCAGGGACATAAGTGATTGAAAGTTAGATGAGTAGGGCTCCTGGTATTAAGGTAGGTAGGGAGGGCCCATGGTAGTTAGATGAAAGTTAAATTGAAAGTCAGATGGGTAGGAGCCCTGGTAATTAGGTAGCACTTCTGTGAATCAAAGGAATGGTAGCTTTCAGTGGCAGCAGACACCCCTCCTCCTTTATTTCATCTTCAGTCCAGGCAATGCACACCAGTACTGATCTGATGACGACACTGCAGACTAGGGCATTCTTAGCTCATCCATGAGGCTGGGTTATGTACACAGGGTCCACTGGAGCATCTTGTCCATGGAGCAACGTTTTACTGCACAGACATACACAGAAAAGCCCCCGGTGTTGGCCAATATGTAGGTCCCTGAGCTTCAACAACAAGTTCCAGGCATAAAACACCTCAGGCCCACCATGACCAGGAGCTCAATAATAGTTTTTCCTTCCTCCCTTGCAGGCCAGTCCAAGCCTACAGTCACTTGCTGTATTTTGCAATGAATATTTTTTTGCTTCTATAGCACCAACATATTCCGTAGCGCTGTCCCGAGATTGTCATCACTTGCATGAATCTCTATCATCAATGGAACTCACAATCTAATTTCCTTATCAAAAACACGCACGCCTAGTGAGGCCAATTTTGTGAGAAGACAATTCACCATGCTGACCCTACAAATGCAGTTTTCCATAGGAATGTGCGTATGCAAGTTACTGGGAGGGTCCTCGGGCCCCTTCCCTCACACCTAACTATAACTCTGATACGTGAACAACAATATCCACCTTAAATAAGCAATTTGTTGTCCAACTATAAAGAGTAATTGAGGCAAGTGTGACCCAGATACACATCCTCCGTGTCTGGGAGACACTTAGCTTGCTTTGCATATCTGAATTGTTCCTCGGAGTAAGAGATAGCTGTCACCGGCAAAACTTATGATTGCATTAATACAAATCACAAACATTCCAGGAGGCATAACCTAAGCAGAATTCACTTCATCTATTCCAAAATACACCATCAACAAAAAACTCATTTACTCTTAAGCCGATTAAATGCTGCCTTGTCTATATTCAGCGTTACCCCAGAGACGGGATATTACATTCCTGGGCTGCTTAATCAGTGGCAGAGCAACGTCTTCATTGCTCATTTTACATTCTAAGCACTTGGGTTGATGCAAGCACACAGGTTATCTGCTGTCTCCCTAGATGATGGAGGCCAGGTAATTGTGGCGGCTGCTGTTGACCAAGTCCCTTCGATAGAGCTGATGCCTACAGCAAAGTATGAGACATCAGCGCTTAAAATGTCATCATGTTTCCCGTACTTGGTAGAAAATAATAATAGGATTTCACGATTCTTTCCATTTAAAGTAGAATCAGCCCTGACCAATGGATTATGGTATGGTAGATTGCAAGAAAAATCTATGGGATGTTCTCTACTTAAATACATGGTGTCCTACTGGCTGGAGGCCTGAATAAATTGGCTATAACTCAAAGACTAATAAACACATTTTAATGAAATTTGGTCAAAACAAACCTTATTTAATAATAAGGAACCCCTTGTTACAGTCAGCAATCAGTGAGGATTTTCCATGCCATGTCTATCTTATTTGTGTGTGCGAGTGGATAAGTTACACGGCAACTGCTCATGTCCTTTGCATATCAGCTGCTGTACAGCCTTGGCTCATTGAGTGGAATTGGCTTACTGGTAGTCTCTCAATAGAACTTCAATGCCATGTCTGTCTTATTTGTGTGTGTGGTTGGAGAAGTTACACAGCAACTGCTCATGTCCTTTGCATATCAACTGCTGTACAGCCTTGGCTCATTGAGTGGAACTGACTAACTGCTAGTCTCTCATTAGAATTTCCTGGTTTGGCAGCGTGAAAGTTGTTGATAGCAGAGCTTGGTTTGTTTGAGTCTTAGACTTGTCTTGTTAGGTCAAGTTCTAGTATAATGCTTGTTTTCACAGACTAATCCATGGGATGTTCTCTACTTAAATACATGGTCTCCTTCCTACTGTTGGCCTGAATAAATTGGCTATAACTCCAAGACTGATAAACATATTTTAATGAAATTTGGTCAAAACATACCTTATTTAATGAGAATAAGGAACCCCTTGTTACAATCAGCAATCAGTGAGGATTTTCCATGCCATGTCTGTCGTATTATTTGTGTGTGGGGATGGAGAAGTTACATGGCAACTGCTCATGTCCTTTGCATATCAGCTGCTGTACAGCCTTGGCTCATTGAGTGGAATTGGCTTACTGCTAGTCTCTTAATAGAACATTCTGGTTTGGCAGTGTGGGAGTTGTTGATAGCAGAGCTTGGTTTGTTTGCGTCTTAGTCTTGTCTTGTTAGGTCAAGTTCTAGTATAATGCTTGTTTTCACATGCTATTCTGTCTTGAGAGTTTGCCTATTAATCTGTTAGGTGTTTGCATTAAGTTCTAGTTTGCTTCTTGCCCAGCTAGGTTTGCTCGTGAAAGTTTGTTGTAGTCATGGAGGATCTTAGTTTTTTTTTTTCTATAGTATTCTACTTTGCGCTCCCTAAGAAGTCTCTGGATCCTAGAGCCACTTTAAGTGTCAGAGTAAGGGAGAGTTTAGGGATATCTTTAGGGTTATTTTCAGGGGTAGAACATTGTAAGAAGGATTTTGTTATCAGGGTCAGATCTCAGGGATAGGTTTAGAGGAAGCCTCAGAGACAGACAGTTCGAGGGTTCGTTATCATTTATTATTGACTTGTGTCAGATTTAACTCACTAGTGGTATCACAATCAACCTTGTTCCTGTCATCATCTGCCTTGCTGTCTTGTCTAGTCCTGTTAAGTCAAGTTGTAGCATAATGCTTGTTTTGCAAGACTGTGCTGTCTTGAGAGTTTAACTACCACATTTTTTAAAAAAAAAAGACAGGGTCTTATATTATTTAAATTTCCAAAAAAGGGTTATTTTTGGGCTAGGACTTATTTTTGGGCTAGGGCTTATTTATTTTTATTTTTTTCAGTGAACAACAATCACACATTTATGCTTGAACCAAAAATCAACATTTTCTCAAATATGATATAATCATGTCATCACATTCTGGAAAAGCAGCATAAATCTCCAAACCCTGCTCTATGCGGCCGGGAGGGGACAGGAGACAGGAGTCTGGAGTGAGACTAAGGAACGGTGGCTGTGATGTCACAGGTGGCTGCTTCTGCAGGAGTGAGCAGAGTCGGCTAGGAGGCAGGGTCCAAGAGGAGGCACTCGGAAGGCAGGAGGTGCGACCCTGGAGCAGCAGCCAAGCCCACACCATTGTGCAGTAGCGGCCCTTAGGTGGGACCCAGGAGGCAGGGACACAGGAGTGGGTGAGCAGATTTTTCTCTGCCATGGTGGGAGGAAGCGGCAGGATGATTTGGGAGCTACATTAATTGCAGTGCCTCCAGCGTTAGGTTTTGTTTCCGTGATGTTAGTGACATAACCTAGTGACTAGATTCTGAGAAGGTCGTACATTTAGATGTAATAATAAACAAGTTTAGTGACAGGATTCTGGAGAAGGTCCTGATACATTTGATGTAATAATATAACTGGTTAGGTACCGGATTCTGGAGAAGGGTCTGGATACATTTCTAGATGTAATAATATAACAAGTTATAGTGGACCAGGATTCTGGAGAAGGGTCTGGATACATTTCTAGATGAAATAATATAATAGGTTATAGTGACCGGATTCTGGAGAAGGGTTGGATACATTTCTAGATGTAATAATATAAACAAGTTATAGTGACCAGGATTCTGGAAGGGTCTGGATACATTTCTAGATGTAATAATATAACAAGTTATAGTGACCAGGATTCTGGAGAAGGGTACTGGATACATTTCTTAGATGTAATAATATAACAAGTTATAGTGACCAGGATTCTGGAGAAGGGTCTGGTACATTTCTAGTATGTAATAATATAACAAGTTTTAGTGACAGGATTCTGGAGAAGGGTCTGGATACATTTCTAGTATGTAATAATATAACAAGATTATAGGTGACCAGGATTCTGGAGAAGGGTCTGGATACATTTCTAGATGTAATAATATAACAAGTTATAGTGACCAGGATTCTGGAGAAGGGTCTGGATACATTTCTGATGTTATAATAATAACAAGTTATAGTTGACCAGGATTTTGGAGAAGGGTCTGGATACATTTCTAGGTGTAATAATATAACAGTTCTGGAGAAGGGTCTGGATACATTTCTAGATGTAATAATATAACAAGTTATAGTGACCAGGATTCTGGAGAAGGGTCTGGATACATTTCTAGGTGTAATAATATAACAGATTATAGTGACCAGGATTCTGGAGAAGGGTCCTGGTACATTTCTAGATGTAGTAATAATATAACAAGTTATAGTGACCAGGATTCTGGAGAAGGGTCTGGATACATTTCTAGATGTAATAATATAAAAAGTTATAGTGACCAGGATTCTGGAGAAGGGTCTGGATACATTTCTAGATGCAATATAACAAGTTATAGTGACTGGGATTCTAGAGAAGGGTCTGGATACATTTCTAGATGTAATAATATAACAAGTTATAGTGACCGGATTCTGGAGAAGGGTCTGGAGACATTTCTAGATGTAATAATATAACAAGTTATAGTGACCATGATTACTGGAGAAGGGTCTGGATACATTTCTAGAATGTAATAATATAACAAGTTATAGTGACTAGGATTCTGGAGAAGGGTCTGGAGTACATTTCTAGATGTAATAATATAACAAGTTATAGTGACCAGGATTCGGAGAAGGGTCTGGATACATTTCTAGATGTATAATATAACAGTTATAGTGACTAGGATTCTGGAGAAGGGTTGGAGCATTTTTAGATGTAATAATAGACAAGTTTAGTGACAGGATTCTGGAGAAGGGTTTGACCGGGATTTCATTCTGAGATCAATAATTTAACATTAATAGGACAGATGGGGGGGGGGGGGGGGGGGGGGGGGGGGGGGGTGGGGGGGGGGGCGGGGGGGGGTTTTTTTTTTTTTTTTTTTTTTTTTTTTTTTTTTTTTTTTTTTTTTTTTTTTTTTTTTCCAAACCAGGGGGGTTTTTTTCAGGGTTTTCCTCTCTATCAACTTTAACACTTTAGCAAAATGGGCTGAACTGGATGGACGTATGTCTTTTTTCAGCCTGACAAACTATGTAACTATGTGACTTAACCTAGCATTGGAGATGCTGACAAGGGCTTATTTTTGGAGTAGGGCTTATGTTTAAAGGGGTTGTCTCACTACATTGATTCATCTTACTTCAGTCCTGTTTTCTTGGTTTCACCTTGAGTTCAGGGGTGTGTTTACTAGCTTCCACTAGGCTATAGTAGAAGCCAGGTCTGTAGCTATAGAAACCAGTGCTGGCAGCCTATCAGGATAGATCAAACAGGTCTGTAGCTATAGCGACCTGAGGAGCTGATGCAGCTCTGAGGGATATCTCAGAACAGGTATGACACTGTTAATGGACACATATTGCAAAGTGACTTGTTTTTGCAAGATCTTTAACATAAAAAGAAATCCTTGTAGTAAGACAAGCCCTTTAAAGCCTACTCCAAAAATCCCTAAAAATCACGCTAGGGCTTATTTTTGGAAAAACATCGTATCAATTTGCTAGGTGTTTGCATTTACTAAAAGTTGGCTTGTTTTCCAATCTAGCCATGGTTTTTAGAGTCTTTTGCAGTCCTTGAGACTATCTTTTCATGTTATTATAGTTTTCTGCTGTGCTCCGTCTAAGGAGTCCCTGGATCTTAGAGCCCTTTTCTGTGTCAGGATATGTTGTAGCTTAGGGACATCTTTAGGGTTAGCTTCAGGGCTAAAACAGGGGCCGAAGTGTCTTGGTGTCTGGGTCAGTTGTCAGGAACAGGTTTAGGGAAAGATTCAGGGATCATTTTTTTGAGGGTCAGTTATCATTTATTATTGACTTGTGTTAGATTGAACGCACTAGGAGTATTGTTATCACCATTGTCCCTGCCATCATCTGTCTTGCTGTCTTGTCTAGTCTTGTTAGGTCAAATTCTAGTTGTTTTGAGAGATTGTTATGTCTTGAGAGTTTGTCTAGTAATCTGCTAGGCGTTTACATTCAGTTCCAGTTTGCTTGTTCTCCAGCCTAGCCTTGCTTTTGATAGTTTGTAGTCCTTGATAGTCTCAGTTTTTGTGTTAGTATACTTTTCTGCAGTGCTCTGTATAAGGAGTCTCTGGACCCTTGAGACTCTTTTTGTGTCAGGATACGTTGTAGCTTATTGATATCTTTTGGGTTAGTTTCAAGGATATAACAGGGTCAGAGGAGTCTAAGTGTCAGGGTCAGATGTCAGGAACAGGTTTGGGGGAAAACAGTTAGTCCTGAGGGTCAGTTATCATTTATTATTGACTTGTGTTAGATTGAACTCACTAGTGGTATCACTATCAACCATGTTCCTCCCGTCATCTTCAATACTGCCTTGTCTATTCTTGTTAGGTCAAGTATAATGTTTGGTGTTTGCATTCAGCTCCAGTTTGCTTGTTGTCAAGCCTAGCCTTGCTTTTAAGAATGTGTTGTAGTCCTTGAGAATCTGCTTGAGGATTCTAGAGCCGTTTTCTATGTCAGGGTAAGCTGTAGCTTAGGGATATCTTGAGGGTTATTTTCAGGGATATAACGGGGTCAGAGGGGTCTTGAAGTCAGGGTCAGATATTAGAGGCAGATTTAGGGGAATATTCAGGGACCGTTAGTTCTAAGGGTCAGTTATCATTTATTATTGCATCTAGATTGAACTCACTAGTGATATCACCATCAACTGCGCTTCTGCCATCATATGCCTTTCTGTCCAATTTTAGTTGGTACAAGTTTGGTATGATTATTTCATGTGACTGCTGGTTGACTGCCTGGTTTAGTTCAGTTGTAGTCTTGAGTCTTCCAGGGGCATTACACAATTGATAACATGTTGGTCGAGCACATCTCAAACCAAGTGTCGCTGTCAACAGCAAAGTAGTTACCAGCGAGGGCGATGGAATGGCTATTCTGGACAAATAGTCTGGCTGTATTGTGTCTTGTGAACCATTACCAAAACGATCAGCAACATGTTCTGAATTGTGTTCAGCCATGCTTGATCACAAACAGAGGACTCCACTAACAAATGTTTTGAGGGGTTCCAAATTCTCATTACACATGGTTTGTTCATTAGCCTTGGAGTTGCATTTAATCTGGACATAGTTGAATAGTTGTTAAGTTTGGAGTAACCTATGTTAACTTCAGTTAAAGTAGTAATTTCACCATGCACTTTCATTGCGTATTGATAGAATATGCTATCAAGGTGTGATAGGTGCAGGTCCCACCATCTCGGGAACGAGTTCTCAAAAGTAGCAGCTCAGAACGGAGAGCTGGTCAAGCTTGTGCATGACTCCCTTTTCTTTTCTATAGGATTTCCAACCAAACACACTACTCATTTGTAGTTAAAACTCCCATAAAACAAAATGGAGAGTTCTATGTAATCATGACCAGCTCTCCATTCTGCACTGATACCTTTGGGGGCCCGTTCCCAAGATAGCTGAGGTTCTCAGAGATGGAACCAGCACCTATCACACTTTGATGGCATATCCTATTAATATACCATCAAAGTTTGAGATGAGAATACTCTCCCTTTAATGTCACAGAACCTTCTAATATATTAGCAATGCAAAGAGAGTCCACATAACAGTAAAGAACTATCTTGCTTCAAGTGGAAACATGTGGCTAAACCAATCATAGACAAACCTCAGATTTGTCCCAAGATAGTTGAAGTCTAAAGAACAGTGAACAGCTTAGAGGCATAACTTGAAGCCCTTGGGCACCAATGCCATGTAAGTACCAGGACCTCCAATCAAGGATGTGTCCACTATTACCTTTTCATAAATTTAGCTAAAGACTAAAGGCTAAAATGGTGGTCTATAAAGAGTAAAATGGCCAATTAAAGTGATAGACAACCATTTACAAATAAAGATATAGTCTTGCAAATTGTCCACTTCTTGCTGATCACACACAAGTATGCAGAGGTGAAACAAACACAAGACCCTACAGTCTTAGGTGGCCAAAATCTGGCACCACAATGGCAAACTTGCCAACAGATTTCTCCAAGAGTCTTTCTGAATCTGGGACTCAAAAAGTGGTAGAGGTTATGCACAGCTCAGCCCAAAAATAGGTGTTCCAGGGTTTTGGGTGCACTCCCGAGTGCATCAGGGGTATTCCTCTGAATGTGGCTAAAATCTATTGGATTCCTGATTTAAAACCCATCAAGCATGCATAATGGCAGCATTGTATTCTTTACTATAAAGCCCATGGTTTCGACATATGGCACTGATGTTGGCCCTCTGGTTTCTCTACTACAAACTTTAACATTTATGCTGATAACTTTCTCTCCAACAAACTTTTTAGTCAATCAGATTGTTCTGAAAGTCATTGCTCTCCATTTGTCTTTTGGACATTACTTGAGGAAAAGCAATTAGTGTAAGAGCAGGTTACCTCTAATCAGTCAGAACGCAGTGCAATCCTTCTCCGTGATGAGTAGTGAATCTAGTGGACAGAGATGGTGAGTAATGCAGGAAACACGACCAAAACCTTGAAAACAGGGATTCCAATATATAGTATACAATTCTACATTTACAAACTTAGGGCCCGTCTACACTGCAAGGTTTTGCCATTGGATTTTCATTTTTTTGAAGCTGTCTGAAAAGCAACTGTAAACCATCCCTATAGACTTCAATAGAAAATCCAAGCAGTAGTCTACACAGGTCGGATTTTCTTAAGGTCGGATTTCAAATCCAACGTTTTTCAAAAAACATGGAATAAGTGCATTATTCCATTGTAAATGTGCTGCTCCAATGTTTAGGGGGGCGGCTGAATCCGAAAACCATGGCCAAAAATGGGCAACAGAACAGCCCAAATTAGAATAAAACTGGTATTTTATCTATGCCGTGTGGACATACCCTTAGGAATCTTTTCAGCTGTTTTGCTCCAGAGGTCCACGGGCTTCATCTGGCCCTGCTGACAATATTGTGCTATTTAAAGCATATTTAAAATCTAACAACATCATGGATCATAGGTTTAAATAGCAGGAGCAACTCCTCCCATCACAAAGCATACCTAAACTTTCCAGAAACTTTTCAGGATAAGTTGCTGTGTGTACATGAGAAGAAGGACTAATTCTGACCATTATATAACTTGTAGTGTTGTACTTTAGGTTCACATTGTGGTTATTCAAACTGAATATCAGTAATTCAATGCAGGTTGGACAGAACAGCATTTAATTTGCAATTTGCAGAATTGTTCTTAACTCTAACCTTAACCTTTAGATGTGGTTAAGGGGGTTTATAAAGTGTATTACACTAGGTAGCAGGGCTCTAAAGAGTGTTTACTTAGCTAAATGATAATCTTTCAAAATCAGTTAAGAGAAATAAGACTCTGCATGAGATGTCTCACCATTGATGGACTGAGTGAGTGATGGCAGCTTAGAGCAATGAGAGATAAGAAAGAGCAGGAAGAGAGATGGTGATAGCCAGAAAAATGTGAACTCTAAGACCCTGACAAAAGAAAAATCAACAAAGCAAAGTATTTGGTAGTTGTTTTCATTTAACTTTTGCTAAAGGTTTGCAACTAATCATTGTAGTAAGAAAAGCCCTTTAAGATAGGGTTGGAGGTTTTCTTTATATCTCGGTTAGGGTTGGAGTTTTAGTCGGAGGTGGTGTTAGAGTTAACATTAGGGTTAAATTTAGGGTTGGGGTTAGGTTTAGAATTACAGTTTGATTTAACGTTGAAATTAGGGTAAGGGTTAGAGTTGGAGTCATGGTTAGAGTTGGGGTTGGAAATAGGGCAAAGGTTAGAGTTGGAGTGAAAGAGTTAGGCTTAGAATTAGGGTTACAGTTTGGTTCAGGGTTGACATTAGAGTTAGGGTTAGAGCTGGAGTTTTAGTTAGAGTTGGGGTTGCAGGTAGGGTTAGCACTGGGTTTATGGTTGGTGTAGTTGTAAGAATAACAGTTTGGTTTAGGGTTAATATTAGGGTAAGGGTTGGAGTTAGGGTTTCCCAGATGTTCTCTAGTTATCTTTCATCAGTTTTTCCCTCTGCAGAAGCCTTCTTTAATTTTCAGCTGTGAGTGCACACTAGCTGTTGTGGCGTCTTTTACACACTAAACTCACAGAAGAGGCCACCTATATCTCTATAGAAGACTAGCTGCTATGATATATCCTATACACTGCACACGCAAAAGAGGATATCCCACCCGCTATATCTCTATAGGAGACTAGCTGTTATGATGTGTCCCATAAACTGCACACACAGAGGAGGAGATCCTGCCCCCTATATCTCTACAGGAGACTAGCTGCTATGATGTCTCTCATACACTGCACACATAGAAGAGAATATCCTGCCCCCTATATCTCTATAGGAGAGTAGATGCTATGATGTCTTCCTTCCATAGACTGCACACAGACAGATGAGGATATCCTGCTCCCTATATCTCTATTGGAGACTAGCTGCTATGATGTGTCCCATACACATAGAAGAGACGAACCTGCTCCCTATATCTCTATTGGAGACTAGCTGCTATGATGTCTCCCATACTCTGCACACACAGACAGATGAGGATATCCTGCTCCCTATATCTCTATTGGAGACTAGCTGCTATGATGTCTCCCATACTCTGCACACACAGACAGATGAGGATATCCTGCCTCCTATATCTCTATTGGAGACTAGCTGCTATGATGTGTCCCATACACATAGAAGAGAAGATCCTGCTCCCTATATCTCTATTGGAGACTAGCTGCTATGATGTCTCCCATACTCTGCACACACAGACAGATGAGGATATCCTGCCTCCTATATCTCTATTGGAGACTAGCTGCTATGATGTGTCCCATACACTGCACACACAGACAGATGAGGATATCCTGCTCCCTATATCTCGATAGGAGACTAGCTGCTGTGATGTCTCCCATACTCTGCACACACAGACAGATGAGGATATCCTGCCCCCTATATATCTATGGGAGACTAGCTGCGATGATGTCTCCCATACACTGCACACACAGAGAAGGAGATCCTGCTCCCCTATATCTCTATAGGAGACTAGCTGCTATGATGTATCCCATACACTGCACACAGATAAGGATATCCTGCCTCCTATATCTCTATTGGAGACTAGCTGCTATGATTGGAGACTAGCTGCTATGATGTCTCCCATACACTGCACACACAGACAAGGAGATCCTTCCCCCCTATATCTCTATGGGAGACTTGCTGCTATGATGGCTTCCATACACTGCACACACAGAAGCTTCCCTATATCTTCATAGCATACCCTCAGAAGCATTAGCAGCTTGAAGGACATTATAAATCAGTACTGAGCAGTACACACAGGTGCTTGGTTATGGTATTTGTACCACAGCTGTGTCGTGTATCCAAGCACCTATGTGTCCATTACATAATCAGGTTACCCCACTCCTACCCCCTTGAATGCAAACAGTTCCCATTACAAGCAGGGAGCTTCAAAACACAGAGAACTGATGCAGAAATAATACCAAATACTGTTATAAGTTTTCATCATACAATAAACAATTCTCTAAAAGCGGAATACCTCTTTAAACTTTAGAAAGTTATTCTTTTTCTTTTTTGCTTTCTTTGCTCTAAAAATCTTAACCAGATCTTCCAGGGGGCACAAAGTTCCGTCATCTGATTTATACTTTACTTTTCATGCATTTAAATGGTAAATTTACTATTCTTTTTGTAAATGACTAGATCTCCTGTGCACAGAGACGGCTCAGGCTCACCACTTATTATATTGCATTTACATTTTATGTCATGGGACTTGCAAAGAAGATCATAAGAGGATAAGAAATCAAAGCCATTGTAAATATATAAACGGCTTCTAAAGTTGTATTCGCATTTGGATAAGTATTAATATTTAAAGAGAAGATATTCCTCCATTTTACTGTAAAGTTATGGCGCGGTGATCATCAGAACTATATATAGATCAGTCCTTAGGGTAGGTCCATATAATGGATTTTAACAAAGCGTTCACTGCAGATTGAGACAACAAACTACAACACAGATTTTCCACACCATTGATTTCAAATCTGTAGTGCAGGGAAAAATGGCAAAATTCTTTATTTTCAGAAGACCTTCATCAGATTCAGCTCCAGCAGAAGTGACGTAGGTTTGTCCCACGAAAATGAGACTAACCTGCATCCAAATCGGAGGCAAATATCTTAATCCCAGTTTAAGGTTAGGCCTAAGGTAATCTTTTGGGGACTATCCCAAAAACCGGTTCAGACCTACCCAAATCAAAGCACTTGGATTGGGGTCAAACTTGATTTTGACCTGAATCCAAATCCCAACACTAAAGACCTGGCTTGGAATGGTCCACAGAGGAGCAGGGAAACCACCAATGGGCCCCAGAACCTGGGAGGGGCTGCTTTTCAGGGAGAGTGGCTAAGTAATAGAACCAAAAAGAAAGGGGCACAGTGCAAGAGTCATATGCAGTCATGTAAAGTAACTGTACTGAGAACCCCAAAATTCAACTCCACTGGTGGACTGCAAGCACCCCAGTCTGACACTTCTAAGGACCAGCATGTAAAGGAGCTCCTGGAATGACAGACATTGCAGATGAATGAATGGGTATATTAATAAGTAGAACAACCTTTTACAGCGGTTTCTACATCTGGTTAAGGATCTCGATCTTCTTGCAGGAGTTTTCTCAAGTCGGGCTGCACCAAAGTGACTGCTTACATCTTGTCCTGCATGCCTGCTATAGGTGGCTGCCCTCTACGACAGCCAGCCCTGTCTATGCTCCAGGCACTGGGTTGCACCAGTCAATAAGCGTGGGACCACTCTGCACCTCCATGGGTCCTCATGGCCATTATGTTACTACCTTTGGCAGGTAATTACTTATCTCAGGTGCAAACATGCAGTGTCCATGTAGCAGTACAGTCTGAACAACATCAAACATCCTTGCAAGCTTTACTCCAGTGCAAAGGAGATTAATACTTTTGTAACTGCCCTCTTTGCCGCACCAGTCCACTTACTCTGTATGGTTAAGAGAATGAGCCTTGAAGGTAGTACCAGGACATATGGCTCCATTGTCCATGGTCCTTTGTCCATGGTCTACTCTCTTACCACACAGATCAGCCAAGACTCTCAGCATACAGCCCATCTTGTAGACTCATGAAGACTGCAAAAAGGCCAGCTGCAATACACATGGGTCCCCCCTGGCACTTCACTTGGTCACTACCATGTGGATGCTCACTTCCCCCTTTCTCCACCTAATATGTCTTTCTATTAATCCTTCCCTATGCCACAAAGTCACGATGCATTGCTTAGCATCGTTACACTGCCTAGTGTCAAAGCTGAGCTTGGTGCCGGCTGTTACGAGCGGTCCCGCAGCCCATGGGTCAGGCTGTGGCACTCTCGTGCCCCTGCTGTGGTCCCTGGTCTGGGGACGAATGGCGCCCCGGCTCACGTGTCGGGCCCCGGGTGCACTCGCCCACCTGCGCCCATACACTTACCCCGCCGTGCTCCTGCTTCCCTGCAATCCCCTGCTGGCTGGCGCACACGTCCCCGCTCCTTAGGGCCCGCGCGCGCCAGTTCTCTCAAATTTAAAGGGCCAGCGCGCCGGTAATTGGTAACGTCTCCAGCACGTCCCCGCTGGATCTTTAGTGCCTGTTGCCTTCAGAGAAAGTGGCTGTTCTAGTCTTGTCCTAATTTCTGTGTACCGAACCTTCTCGCCTACGTCCCACGACCACGAACCTTTACCGCCTGTCCTGACCTTACCGCCTGTCCACGACTACGAGCTTGCCTTACGATTTTGCACCACGGTAAACCTCGGCGCCACCGGAAGCAAGTCACGCGGGGGAGCGACCGGTAACCCCCCCGAGAAAGGGTCCACCCCTTTGTGGGGGGCCTTGGGTGAAAACCGGGACCACTTAGACTCCCCCCCGGCTGGGCTTCACCACCGCTTTGGGGGTCCAGGGGATCCACTACACACCCTTACGTAAGATCCACCATGGATCCCCCGAGGTTCCCTGCCCAGCAAGGCGGATCTCGCAGCTATCGTTCCCAACATCGCGCAATTAAACAACAACTCAGCAACTGAACCAGCTGACCTCCTTGTTCCCATTTCTTGGCTCAGCACAGCAGCCATCGCCGTCGGTGCTACGCCCCCGCAGCTTTCCGCTCGCAACGGGGGGCCCCCAAGCCCCACACCGTTGCCGCCCCAAGTTCGAGGGGGACCCAAAGTTGCTTTTTCATTACACAGTCTCCAGCATGGGAGCAAATGGCCAACCAAATTTCCGACCAAGGGTTCCAATGTGGCATTTGGGTCAGCTTGCTTTCGGGGCACCCCACTCTGGGATAGGAATGAACCGGTGACAGCTAATCACAGACATTTTTGGGGGGAATTTTCGCAGCGTTTTTGAGGAACCCTTCGCAAAACCCGCTCCTGAATCTTTTAAAGGCGAGTCCTCATTTGGGCGCTACGTTTCCAGTTCCGTACCCTGGCTTCAGCTTTCTGGAAAGATGCCCCCCTTTTGCGCCACATTTAAGAATGACTTTCCAGAGGGTTTAAAGGGAGTACGGGCTGCAAAATCTTCCTTCCTCCCGAGTGATCTGTTCATTGGCCACCCTTATGATATACCCCCTTCCCCCCCGACGACGGGAGGAGATCCCTCAAGAGAGTGAGTTTGGTTCGGCCCCGCTTGTTTCCCTTTTGGCTCCTGTCTTTTTAAGGCCTCCCTTTCCGATTCCACAGCCCATCCCCAAAAGCCTGCAGGTTGAAAGACCCATTTGACGAAGCAAGAATGGGGCTCGTCTCGAGCTAAAATCTGGTTTTTCTGTGCCACCCAATCATTACCGGGCCGGACTGCCCAAACCCCCAGGAACCCCAGGAAACCTCCGCACCAGGGAACGTGGGGGGGGAACCCTGGGTGAAAAAATTTCCCCCCTCCAAATAACAGCCTGTTCGGTTCTCCACCATTCGGGGTTTGTGGTTCAGGTTCCTGCCTTCTTGGATTGGATCTGCCGGGGAATTTCATTCACCCCTCCCGGTATCTCTGTAAACCCCCCTCCCGGGGGTTCGTCTAGAGAGGGCCCCTGATGATTTTTGGGCAACGGGGAGCTCTTAACGATTCCCTCCAGTACCGGACCGAGGCGATGTCCCTTTATTTGGGGGCCCTAATAAAGGGGGGATCCGTTCTATGTGTTGCCTCGTTCTTCCCCCACGATTCTTTTGGGGCTTTCCCTGGCTCAATGTCTGCCCTAACTGGACTGGGAAAATGGGGTGAATCCTTCATGGGGACCGGACTGTCTAATTTCTGTTTGGCGGGACCACGCCCGGGGCGCCCCACGTTTTGACCATTGCCAGGGCCCCCCACCAGAATACCCCGGACGTTGCAGATGTGTTTTTCCGAGAAGCAGGGTGATCTCTTCCGCCCCAACGCCCTTTTTGATTGTCCCCTTGACTCCAGCCTTGGACTAGTCCTCCCCAGGCAGGGCTACCCGCTTCTGTGCCCCGACCCGGAAGTCGGCCTCATCCAGAACTTTCAGAAGGATTCATCCGCAAATCCTCCTCCCCCCCCGGAGCTCAATTTTTGTTTCGTGCGAAGGGCGGGGTTTTTTGCATCCTTGCATCGACACCGGGGGGCTCAAAAAAATTAAAAGTAAAGAACCGTATCCACTACCATTTTCTCGGGAAATTTTTCGACTAGCTCCGGGAGCCAAAGGGGTTTACAAACTGGACTTGTGTGGGCTTACAACCTCAACAGGGTTCGAAAGGGGGGGAGTGGGAAACGGCCTTCAACACCCGGGGTTGGCACTTGAATACCGGTAATGCCGTTTAAGGGCTGTGTAATGCTCCTGCGGGCTTTCAGGAGTTTTTAAAAGAACTTCGGATCTTTTACACTTGTGTCATCGTGTACCGGTGTATTCGACTTCCTCCCGACTACCGACCCATCGTATTCAGGTGCGCCAAGTGTTTGCAAAGCCTCGCAACAATCCTTTATCTAAGCTGAAGATAGTTGTTCCACTGGACTAGTTTGCCCTTCCTTGGGTATATCGTCTCCGACAAGGGGTTGCAAATGGACCCTACCAAATTGTCGGCTGTCTGTCAGTGGTCGCGACCTGTTGGACTTTGAGCCATACAACGCTTTCTGGGATTCGCCAACTATTACCGGCAATTTATTCCCCACTTCTCTACCTTGGTGGCTCCTATTGTGACCCTGACTAAGAAGAAGGCCAATCCGAGATGTTGGTCGATGGCGTCGGAGAAAGCTTTTTCCGAGTTAAAGACAGCCTTCTCTGCTCCCATCCTGTCTCGCCCGGATTCCGAGAAGCCTGTGGCATTGGAGGGGGATGATTCTTCAGTGGGGGCAGGGGCAGTCCTCACCCAGAAGGGGCCTAAGGGGTAGACACTCACTTGTGGGTTTTTCTCCCCAAGACCTTTTCGCCAGCCGAGAAGAATTATGCCATAAGGGACCGGGAGCTGCTTGCCCTCAAGATGGCCCTGGAGGAATGGCGTCATCTCTTGGAGGGAGCACGTCATCCATTTGATGTGTACACCGACCATAAGAACCTCCAGTACCTCCAGTCAGCTCAGCGCCTTAACCCCCTCAAGCCCGGTGGTCCCTCTTCTTCTCTCGGTTTGACTTCCGGATTCACTTCCGCCTGGCGGAGAGGAACGTCAAGTCCGATGCTCTCTCACACGCATCGGACGTCATTGGGGAGGAACCTGGGCCACAGCACATTATACCCCCAGAACGTTTGGTCCACGCGGCTCCCGTGCACCTCCAACGGATTCCTCCGGGCAAAACGTATGTGCTCCCGGGCCTTCGGAAAAGAGTCCTAAGATGGGGATATTTGCCTGGGGTGGAAAGGCATCCCGGTGTCCGGAGGTCGTATCAGCTGATCTCGCGTTTCTACTCGTGGCCAGACCTTGCCAAGGACACAAGAGAATTTGTGGAAGCTTGCACCACTTGTGCCCGCGACAAGACTACTCGCCATACTCTGGTTGGTTTACTGCAACCCTTGCCCACTCCCAGTTCTCCGTGAACACATGTGGCGATGGACTTCATCACCGACCTCCCTCCCTTTTCCCCCGGCAATACTAGTTTTTTGGGTGGTCACGATCCTTTTCAAAAAATGTCGCATTTTGTTCCGTTGTCCCGGGCTACCATCTGTTCCTCGTCTCGCCACCCTCTTTTTTGAGCACATTTTCCGTCTGAAAACGGACTGCCACAACACATCATCTCGGACCGGGGGGTCCAGTTTGTTTCCAGATTCTGGCGAGCACTTTGCTACCAGCTACAAGTGAAGTTGACTTCGCCTCCGCATATCACCCGCAGTCGAACGGTCAGGTGGAGAGAGTTAACCAAGTCCTGGGCAGTTATTTACGCCACTTTGTCTCAGCCCGTCAGATGATTGTCCCAGCTTACTGCCCTGGAGGAGTTTTTCATACAACTCCTTGGATTCAGAATCTGCCGGCGCTTCCCCCTTCTATGTGGTCTACAGACAGCATCCCCGCCAACCACTCCCTTTGGCCTCATCCTCCGAGGTTCCCGCAGTGGAGTCCCTAGTACGGGATACATCAACTATCTGAGAAAAGACTCGTCAGTCCCTACAGCCAGCAGTTGTCCGCATGAAGAACCAGGCGGACAAGAAGAGGAGACCGGCGCCGACCTTTGCTCCGGGTGACAAGGCTGTCTGCCAAATACATCCGGTTTAAGATACCAAGCTACAAGCAGGTCCTCAGTTCCTGGGGCCAAATTTGAGGTTTTTGGAGCGTATTAACCCAGTGGCCTATAAGCTCCGCTTCCACCCTCCATGCGGAAACCCGAATTCCTTCCAGTTCTCCTGCTGAAGCCCTTGGTGCTGAACCCTTCCTCCGAAAGGTCGTCCCCCTTTCCCCACGCAGCCAAGCCTCCAACGTGTTCGCTGTGAAGGAATTTCCCGGCCATGAAGTCTAAACAGGGGGAAAACGACATTTTCTCATCGACTGGAAGGGATTCGGCCCAGAGGAAAGATCTTGGGAGCCGGAGGACAACATTTTGGACCGTGACCTGGTGCTGAAATTTCTAGGAGGAGGGGAGGCCTAAGAAGGGGGGGGGGGGTACGGGTACAAGCAGTCCCACAGCCCATGGGTCAGGCTGCGGGTGCTCTCGTGCCCCTGCTGACGTCCCTGGTCTGGGGACGAGTGGCGCCGCGGCTCGCGTGTCGCCCACCTGCGCCCATACACGTACCCCGCGCGCACTCCTGCTTCCCCGCGGTCCCTGCCGGCTGGCGCGCGCGTCCCCACGCCTTAGGGCGCGCGCACGCCAGTTCTCTCAAATTTAATTGGTTGATTGCCGGACGCTGACCCTATATATTGGTAACGCCTCCAGCACGTCCCGCTGGATCTTTAGTGCCTGTTGCCTTCAGAGGGCTATTCTAGTCTTGTCCTGATTTCCGTGTACCGAACCTTCGTGCCTACATCCCCTGAACACGAACCTTTACCGCCGGTCCTGACCTGAGCGCTTTTCCCGGACTACGAGCTTGCCTTACAATTTTGTACCACGCTAAACCTCGGCTGCCACCGCAAGCAAGTCACGTCAGGGGTAGTGACCTGGTAGACTCCCGCCTCAGCAAGTCCATCCCGCTTTGTGGCGGGCTCTGGTGAAAACCGGGACCTACTTAGACTCCGCTCCCTGGCTAGGCTTACACCACCACTTGCGGTGGTCCAGTGGATCCACTACCACACCCATTACACCGGCCCATACCGAAAATCCTGTTCCTCCCCACTGACAGCCAGCAAATTCCGAGTCTCCACCATCGGTGATGCTGCTGAATACAGAGAACCCACCACATTTAGCTACCTGTAGTATACTGGCACAAAAGTGGTCAGGCTCGGACAGGCTCACAGGGGAAACCCCTGGTGGGTCCCTAAGCATGGCAGATATAGAGTTTCTTTTAAACTGGGAGAAGCAGATAGGAAGAAAGCAAGAGGCAAAAAGCAAGAGGCAGAGTATAAGAGGTATGTACAGAATCTGTAGGATGAAGCTCAAAATCAACTCCATTGGTGGGCTTCAGAATCAACTCCACAGGTGGGCCTCCAGAATGAAATTCAACTGGTGGGCCCTAGGCATCCCAGTGGTAACATAGGTGCAGAGCCGGAACGATGGGTAGGCAAAGGTAGGTGACCGTCTAGGGCACCATTTCATCCCAGGCAGAAAAAGGGGTGGAAATAAGTATAGCATGGGCTAAATGCCTTATTTGCCTAGCGCACCAGAACACCTTCTCCCTGTCCTGCATAGGTGCACAAAAAGAGGTGAACACACCAGGGCAAAAAGAACCAGCATATCCATGGGAGTAACTATAGCTATAACAGCGAGGGGACTCATCCAGGGGCCAGAACATCATAACTTTTTGTAACGAATAGCTGCCTTCTGCTGTCTTGCCCTACCATAGGCTTTCTGATTCAGTTTCCTTTCATTAGTTGGGACCTGTCTCATTTTCCTGTAGGTCCCTATGAATGTCAGTAATGCCAATGTATATACCAAGGGGGTCAAAAACAAACACAAGGGAAGCACATGAAAATATAACATTGGGAAAGGAAGGGTTACATCCCCTTACAAGGGATTCTGCTAACACAAACTAGAGTTCGTGATAGGTGAGCTTTAAGATAACTCACATATATACCTGCAGCCCTATGTAAAAATAATGTGATATTGCAATTAACCGTAGCAAGGGACTAAATCAGATCTACTACATCTGTCGATGTCAAATTCATGTGTGTCTTTTTATATAAATTTTCTATTACTTTAATGCAGCAATGTATCCATAGATCTAGGTTTCTATGCATTTCAGCACCTGAGCGCCCTAGTTTGAAGCCCCCGATGTCATATACTTGTCATCTCCCATTGAATATAGCAGTGCATTATATAATCCTGTCGGTTCACGTTATATGTAACCTGTGAGGTACCATGTCCCTGTCAGCCGCTGATGGATTCAGATTGGCTCTCTTATGTTTCTGGGACAGGAGCTATACATACATTTTTTATCCCGCGAGGCAAAACGAGACATTACATACAGATACATTAAGCCATCAGACTGGATTGTCTGTCACTTACCTGTAATACTCTTGCAAAATCACGGCATATCAAAGTCCAGAATTGCAAGAGTGCAGAAAATATATATACATATATATATATAATATATATATATATATATATATTTAATATATATATAAGTATATGATATATATATAAATATATATATAGTAATTTTTGCAAAAAAAGTATGCATGCTTTTCAGCCAGTTTTTGTTTGCCCCAATGTATTTTAAACAAAAAAATGAAGTTTACAAAAATGTCACACCGTTTTCTGTATGTGACTCCAATGCAAAACAAAACAACTTTGGCAACACTGATTTTGGGTCGGGCTAGGGTGCCTGCCAAGGCCAGGACGATGAGTAGGCGAAGGTAGGCGACCACCTACTGTGCCATCTTATCCATGGCTGAAAAGGGAGTGCACGAAGGTATGGAGTGGCCCGAAGCTTCCATTGGAGGGGCGCTATATGTCTTTTTTTGCCTAGGGCACCAGAATAGAATATCTTGTCCAAGTCCTCGTGCCTTGGACAAACCAGTGGAGTTGAGTCTTGGGGCCCACCAGTGGAGTTGATTCTTGGGGTCCACCAGTGGAGATGATTCTTGGGGCCACCAGTGGAGCTGGTTCTTGGGGCTCACCCGTGGAGCTGATTCTTGGAGCCCACCAGTGGGGTTGGTTCTTGGGGCCCATCAGTGGAATTGATTCTTGGGGCCACCAGTGGAGATGATTCTTGGGGCCTGCCAGTAGAGATGATTCTTGGGGACACCAGAGATGATTCTTGGAGCCCACCAGTGAAGTTGGTTCTTGGGGCCCACTAATGGAGCTGATTCTTGGAGCCCACTGGTGGAGTTGATCTTTGGTGCCCACTAGTGGAGTTGATCTTTAGTGCCCACCAGTGGAGATGATTCTTGGGGCCCACCAGTGGAGATGATTCTTGGCACCCACCCTATAGCTACTGTACATGATTGCACATACGTCCCAGGCCTCTCTGCCTTCCTCCCTGAAAAGCGACCCTAGGCCTGGCAACGCTAGGCCTGAAGGTCACAATGCCCAGGGGCCGATTAAGAGTATCTTCTGCTTCCCTGTGGGCCTATTTAAGCCGGGTACTCCACACATGATAATTCTCCCAAACCCCCAGCAGCCACAGAGGCATTGGCCGGGAATGGAGCTAGCTCTAATCCCAACCATTTAACCTATAGATGCCTCGGTCTGTTGTATCCATGGCATCTAGATGATCAATAAAGAAAGTGGGCTCTATGTGGACTTAAAAAATGGGGGTATGGTCTGTAAAAAGGGGGCAATAAAGTATGGGACAGCCCTAAGTGGCAAAAATCTAGATGTGCCACTGATGTGTCTCCATGGTTATGAGCAAGGTCGTAAAAAGCCCTAACCCTTAGTCTAGCTAAGGGTTAGGGTCAATTTTTGGGAGACTTTTCCCCAAATTAGACTAGGTCAACCTGAATCAAAATTTCTTGGATTCTGGTCAAATTTGACACGATATTGAAGCACAACACTAATGTCAGCCCTTATCTTGTAGGTTATTTTTTATCTTTTCCCCTATTATGTGAACTAACAGCAGAAGACAGCATTGATTGACTTCACAGCGGGGGAGTCCTGGATTACAGGAATATTTGTAGATTTTTGGATTGAATACTTTTTCAGTGTAATTTTGTGGTTCATTCCAATGTGTCCTTTTCATCCAAGCAATAGTTCTCTACATCTGTTCTTCCCAGCAGAACCTCCATCGTTCATTCTTCAGTCACGGGCTGGACATCCTTGAAGTAAAACTTGGCAGAAAGCAGACTAATATGATGTAGTTTCGGAGTACCCAGCTGAGCATGATGTATTCATATCAGCAAATAATTCTCTTTTTATGCTACAAATCTCTCTCCTGGCCGGAGCGGAGGCAGAGAGGTGGTTAATGACCCAGGGAGCAGCAGCCGCACTGGCTCAAGGCACAAAAACCTTCTCAAACTCTATGCAGATGCTGTCACATCCCTGACTTATTTATCACTGGCAAATCTGCTGAGTTGGGAATAAAAAAAAAAAAAGAAATTGAAGATGACGGTAGAAAAAATTAAAATTCCAAAAAAATCAGTATAGATGGTAAGTTTAATTTTTCGGTTTATGTTGAATTCATCATTTATTATTGATATTTTGCAATGTATTATGATACTACACATAAATACAATGAGCTTAATCTGAAATCATTATGCTCATTAAAGGAGTACTCTCAACATACACTTTGATGGCATATTGATAGGATATGCCATCATTGTGTCATAGGACCCACACCTATCTGGTTGGAATGGGCCCCAGAAAGACTGTCTGGACTGGAGAGGTGGTTGGAATGGACCCAGAAAGATTGTCTGGTCTGGAGAGGTGGTTGGCATGAGTCCCAAAAAGACTCCATCCAGCGAGGGAGTCGGAACGGGCCCTAGAAAAACTCTGTCCAGACTGGAGAGGTGGTTGGAACTGGCCCTTGAAAGACTCTGTCCTGACTGGAGAGGTGGTTGTAATGGGCCCCAGAAAGACTATGTCCGGACTGGAGAGGTGGTTGGAACGGGCCCTAGAAAGACTCCACCCAGAACAGAGAGGGGGTTGGAATGGGCCCCAGAAAAGCTCTGTCCAGAATGGAGAGATGGTTGGAATGGGTCCCAAAAAGACTCTGTCCAGAATGAAGAGGTGGTTGGAATGGGCCCCAGAAAGACTCGGTCCAGAATGAAGAGGTGGTTGGAATAGACCCTAGAAAAGCTCTGTCCAGAATGAAGAGGTGGTTGGAATGGGCCCCAGAAAGACTCCACCCAGAAGAGAGAGGGGGTCGGAATGGGGCCCAGAAAAGCTCTGTCCAGAATGGAGAGGTGGTTGGAATGGGTTACAAAAAGACTCCACCCAGAAGAGAGAGGTGGTTGGAATGGGTCCCAAAAAGACTCTGTCCAGAATGAAGAGGTGGTTGGAATGGGCCCCAGAAAGACTGTCCAGACTGGAGAGGTGGTTGGAATGGGCCCCAGAAAGACTCTGTCCGGACGGGAGAGGTGGTTGGAACGGACCCTAGAAAGACTCTGTCCAGAATGGAGAGGTGGTTGGAATGGGTCACAAAAAGACTCCACCCAGAAGAGAGAGGGGGTCAGAATGGGGCCCAGAAAAGCTCTGTCCAGAATGGAGAGGTGGTTGGAATGGGTCCCAAAAAGACTCTGTCCAGAATCGAGAGGTGGTTGGAATGGGTCCCAAAAATATTCTGTCCAGAATGGGAGGTGGTTGGAATGGGTCCCAAAAATATTCTGTCCAGAATGAAGAGGTGGTTGGAACAGGCCCCAGAAAGACTCCATCCAGAACATGGGAGGTGGTTGGAATGGGCCCTAGAAAGACTCTGTTCGAGCTGGAGAGGTGGGTGGAATGGGACCCAGAAAGACTCTGTCCTGACTGGAGAGGTGGTTGGAATGGGTCCCAAAAAGACTCCATCCAGAACTGAGAGGGAGTCGGAACGGGCCCTAGAAAGACCCTGTCCGAACTGGAGAGGTGGTTGGAATAGACCTTAGAAAAGCTCTGTCCAGAATGAAGAGGTGGTTGGAACAGGCCCCAGAAAGACTCTGTCCAGAACAGGTAGGTAGTTAGAACACTTCCCTTGAAGTTTTTTCTACCTATCTTTGCTTTAGCAGTGGCCGGGATGTCCCTCCCTGCTGTGTCTTATTAGAAGCAGAGGAGCTGATTTATGCTTCTTACTGACCAACTTTAACACTTTAGAGCTCTGTAGCCTTTTACTTTATGGTTAATATCCTTCTATTAGCAGTGTCACTCCAGCAGGCTCAGCTAGAAATAGCAGAGCTGATATATCAGTCACTACTTTAGACCATACATGCCAACTCTCCCGTTTTTGGCGGGGGTCCCGCTATTTGGGGTCCCCTCCCGCCCTCCCGGGGGAGTTGGGATTCCTCCCGCCGCCGCAGCGGCGGGGGCTCTTTAAATGACCGCGGGACGAGAGTACGCTAGTGCGCTCTCTGGCGCCGCCGGGGCCGCTCCTACAGGCGGGTGAAGCGGGCGCTGCGCCCGCTTCACCCGCCCGGAGTCTCGCTGTGCAGGGAGGAGGCAGGAGGGATCGTTCCTCTCCTCCCTCCTCCCCCTTATGTCCGGCGCCGGTGTGTGCGCCGCACATACAGGTTTAGCGGCGCAGGAGAAGTGACGCGCAGGGAGGATGCGCGCGGCTGCTCTCAAATTCCCCCTGCCTTTCTGAGGAGATCGGTCGGGAGCTGGCAGCACTGCAGGAGCCTGGTGAGGTAAGTGGATTTTATTATTTTTATTTTTATAGCTAATGGGGGCTCTGCCTGGCAACAATGGGGGCCAACTACACTGGCAACAATGGGGGCATCTACCTGGCAACAGAGGGGACATCTACCTGTCAACAGAGGGGGCACTACCTGGCAACAATGGGGGCATCTACCTGGCAACAGAGGGGAATCTACCTGGCAACAGAGGGGGCATCTACCTGGCAACAATGGGGGCACTACCTGGCAACAGAGGGGGCACTACCTGGCAAACAATGGGGGCACTACCTGGCAAACAATGGGGACAATACCTGGCAAACAAAGGGGGGCACCTACCTGGCTAACAAAGGGGGGCACCTACCTGGCTACAAGGGGGCATCTACCTGCCTGTAAGGGGCACTACCTGCTTATGGGGGGTTACTACCTGGCTATAAGGGCATCTACCTGGCTTTCTTCCAAAGCCGTTATGCAGTTAGGTGGAGTGGGTGTGGCTTTTTGAACGGGCGTGGCATACCGACAAGATGGGCGTGTCCATGCACATTTTTGTCGACCACTAAGGTCTCCTGCTTTTTCATTTTCAAAAGTTGGCAACTATGCTTTAGACCCACCCACAGCCTGAACAGGAAGCTGTAGAACTGGCCACAGCATGAACAGGAAATGGGAGCCTTAAGCTGTAGAACCATCCACAGCCTGAAGAGGAAGTAGGAGTCTGAAACTGTAGAATTGCTCAAAGCCTCAACAGAAAGTGGGAACCTGAAGATATAGAACCATCCACAGCCTGAACAGGAAGTGGGAGCCTGGAGCTGTAGAACCACCCACAGCCTGAACAGGAATCCTGAATATGTAAAACTGTGGACAACCTGAACAGGAAGTGGGAGCCTGAAGCTATAGAACCACCCACAGCCTGATAAGGAAGTGGAAGCCTGAAGCAGTAGAACCACCCACAACCTGAACAGGAAGTGGGAGCTTGAAACATTAGAACCACCCACAGCCTGAACTGAAAGTTGAAGTCTGAAGCAGCAGAACCACCTACAACCTGAACAGACAATGGGAGCCTAAAGCTTTACAACCACCCACAGTCTGAACAGAAAGTGGGGACCTGAAGGTGGCTGTGAAGAACAGGTTCTGAGAAACAGCATAGTGAGAAAATCCCTTTAACCATCTCCTTCTCTATAGAATGTTAAGATTCCTGCTCTGGTCTCAATAACTGGAATACATGTAAGACTTGCTGCACCCAGGGCCATTTTTTTCCATTGGACACACTAGGTAGTTGCCCGGTGGCCCTACAAGCATAAGGGCCCCAGATGATGAATGTATCTCCTGAGAATCTAGGACACATGCCCCGGATCCCTGGGTCGGTGCTGCTTATATAACTATCTGTGTGTACTAAGGACATGTAAGCAGTTATAAACCATGATTTAGCAGGGAGCCATCGGCTCCCTGCCCTGCCAATTAATTTAGTAGGCTGCAGGATGTGTACAAAACTTTAGCAGTTTGTCCTGACACAGGTAGCGTGATGATATGGGGATGCTTAGGAATGGTTAGGGATACGGCCTCATTTATGGTGTCATGTTTGGATGCAGCTAGAGTCATGGCCTATTGCGATGTCATATATTTGGGCAGGGCCCCCTGCATTACTACTTCCAGGGACCCATAGTCCTGTTAAAGGGGTTGTCTCACTACATCAATTAATTTTATCTTTACTGGCTTTACTGGCTTCTACTGGCCTGCAGTAATGAGCTGCTGAGGACACCAGGTCTATAGCAGCGCTACCAGCCTATCAGGAGAGATTGAACAGGTCTGTAGCTATAGCAACCAGTGCTGGCAGGCTATAAGGAGAGATAGAACAGGTCTGTAGCTATAGCAACCAGTGCTGGCAGCCTATCAGGAGAAGTGGAACAGGTCCGTAGCTATAGCGACTAGTGTTGGCAGCCTATCAGGAGAGAGCGTACAGGTCTGTAGCTATAGCAACCAGTGCTGGCAGCCTATCAGGAGAGATGGAACAGGTCTGTAGCTATAGCGACTAGTGTTGGCAGCCTATCAGGAGAGATCGTACAGGTCTGTAGCTATAGCGACCAGTACTGACAGCCTATCAGGAGAGATCGAACAGGTCTGTAGCTATAGCGACCTGAGGAGCTGATGCAGCCCATACATAAGGGGATATCTACGAATAGACAGGACACTGGTAATGGACATATATTGCAAAGTGACTTGTTTTTTCAAGATCTTTAAAATAGAAAGCAGGGATCCTTGTAATGAGACAACCCCTTTAAGAAGGCCGTAGCTATACCCATCATACATGGTCCACTACAGTGACTAATTTTGACACCAAACAAAGTGCGGTATAGATGACACCAGAGGCGTAACTATAACCAGGGGGCCCAGAGATCAAGGAGGTCCCACTTAGGTTCTAGAACATTATACCTTTTATTCCGGGAAATAACTAGTCTGTGGCTTTCGAGCAGTAGTATGTTGGTTCTTTCATATTTGGCAGTTTTATTTATACTGTTAATTATTGTCACTTATGTTACTGTTTTGGTTTCCTGTCATTAGGTCTTGGGGGCCCATCTCATTTTGCTATGAATTCTAGTTACGCCCCTGGATGACAAAACTGACTCCTGCCCTCTAAGATGCCCTTTCGTGACTTTGTAGTGGACTGATGTTGACCTTTCACCGGTTCCTTCTCTTGGCAAAGTCTCCACATTTCCTCCAAAGCCGTCGTCTCTCATGTGAAGTAAAATCCTGAAAGAACAACCTCGTGATCCTTCATCTCTGCTTCTTCCTATTGATTATCAATAACAAGATACTTTCCGAGACAAACAGCTCTGTTATTACAGAAGATCTGCCGCCCTATCTGCTCTCAATGAATCATATTAAGCATCGGCTCGTCCGGAGATGTGCAAACATATCGGCCATGGTGTTTACCTAATGTCTCTGGGCAAGGATCATTCATTTGCGCCGAGCTGGAAAATGACAATTTCACCGGCTGGAGCTGCACGCGGAGCTGAGGACTTCAGATTGATGAAGAGGAATTGGAGGAATTTATCTTCATTGGCAGCCTGGTAATGACCGGCCTGATAATCTGCTGATATTTGGAGAAGGCTGAAGTCATCAACATCAGGCAGAACCCGAAGGCTTCTGTATAGTAATGAGAGGCCAGCGGAGGTAGTGAACCGGCACGGCCCCCTCCTCCAGTACATGATGAATGAGATGTGCAGCCCAACCCCATGGGTCCTCCATGCTAAACCTTATTTACATCCCAAAAAATAATATCTCTATCCGGTGATGAAGTCTCGGAAACGTTGATCCATGAGCTGAGAAATCTCCTTTGACAATTTTCACTTCTTTGGTCAACGAGCCATGCTGTGTCCAGAGCACAGAGCAAATTCCTCAGCTGATAGGTGTAATTAAGCGTGCATTCTTCAAGTGCAATGTCCAGCGGACTCTCCCAGCCTACTGCCCTGAGTGGAAAAACGGGCGGCCATCAGAGGCGTAGGTTGAAAATTCGGGGCCCTAGAGCAAAAAGCGAAATGGCCCCCCAGCTACCATGTGCCATTTACAATACTGGTATCTCCTTATGTGACAGAAGGGCTTTTGGGCCCCCTCAGGCTGAAGGGCCCGGTAGCGACTGCTACCTCTGCACACCCTGTAGCTATGCTCCTTCCTATCATCAGAGGCATAACTTGAAGCTCCGGGGTCCTAGTGCAAAAAGTGAAATGGGCCCCCAAGTTACAATGTGCCACTTACAATGCTGGTATCTATTTATGTGACAGAAGGGCTTTTGGGCCCCCTCAGGCTGAAGGGCCCGGTAGCGACTGCTACCTCTGGACCCCCTGTAGGTAGGCTCCTGGCGGCCATCGCCGCTTCCTATCATCAGAGGCATAACTTGAAGCTCCGGGGCCCTAGTGCAAAAAGTGAAATGGGCCCCCCAGTTACCATGTGCCACTTACAATGCTGGTGTCTCCTTATGTGACAGAAGGGCTTTTGAGCCCCCACAGGCTGAAGTGCCCGGTAGCGACTGCAACCTCTGCACCCCCTGTAGCTACGCTCCTTCCTATCATCAGAGGCATAACTTGAAGCTCCGGGGTCCTAGTGCAAAAAGTGAAATGGGCCCTCCAGTTACCATGTGCTACTTACAATGCTGGTATCTTCTTATGTGAATAGCACAGAAATCCCAATGATATCCACAGATCGATTTAAAAAGAGCTATATCACAGACTGAGGGTATGATGATCTGAATAAAACATAACCTTTACTTAATTTTATGTAAAACCATGTACTTTTTATTACAGTTTGACACAAACTCATCAGTGTATTATTGTCCAGTACACAGACCAAGGTGCATATAGAGAGCAAAGCTGCATAAATTTGTACTTAGTGCCACTACTGCGGCCACTTACAATGTGTAGTCACTTCCCGATCTCTGATGTCCTTTTCAGTCCTGTGTATCGAGTATTCCTACTCGCAATAGAATCTTCACAGGAGAGAGAAAGGGAAAAAGGGGAACATCAGGGTATCATGCTGACCCTATTAATATCTCTATCATGTCCCTCAAAAAAAGAAGAGACGGGGTTATCGTCCCAAAAAGGACGGCCCCGTATGCAGGATTTATAACCCTATTATTCCCTATATCACCCAATCTAAAGAACTATCTCCAACACATCCAAAAATATACGTGTATTGATCAAGATGACAAATATTTGGTAAGGCCTTCAAGTTTCCAACGTGTTTCCCCCTCACATATAAGACGGTTCATCACCCGACATCACTGGTTATTCCAGGAATCTATCTGGATTAGTTTCCCCCTAGTATCAGGATACTTCCCAGAGGGAAATTATCTTCTCCTGTGAATTGCACACTATGGGCTTTGTTTGGTTCCCTGATAAGCCATTGTGTCAGACATTAGCATCTGCAGGCCATCATGAACTGCTGAAGTACTCCATCTGCCCTGCAAGAGGTTATGTGGCCCAACCAGAACTTTTGTCAAAACAGTGATGTGCCAAAGGATTTTTTATATCAAAATTAGACTTTATTTTAAACCACGGTAAAAAGCTTATTTCAAGCACCACTTGTATCGTCACAATTTTTCGCTGTTCTGTTGCGGGCTGCCCGGTCTCCGGCGTCTCCATGAGGAAGCTCCGTTTGGAGCACGAAAAGGACTGCTGTTCTTTATACGTATGTACTCATAGATTTGAGCATGTGTACCTTCAAATTGTGACGATACCAGTGGTGCTTGAAAGAAGCTTTTTTACCGTGGTTTAAAATAAAGTCTAATTTTTATATAAAAAATCTTTTGGCACATCACTGTTTTGACAAAGGAACTTTTTGGGGTTGGAGGCCCTATGATTGTGCTTAAGTGAAGGTTGCACACAAAAAATGAATAAGAAAAGTGGCATTGCTTTTGTATTATAAGTGCCCAACCAGAACTGTAATGCCCAACATTGAAGGCAGCGCTCGAGCCATGGGACCAAGACCCGACATCAGACATCAGTATCCTGGCAGTGGCGGCATCAGCGTATTATTTACTCTAGGCTTCGTAGGGCGCCCCTTTTCTCACAAATGACTTACATTGCTTCATTGTGTGGATAATGGGCGACATGTATGTATGGGGCTGCGCCAGTAGTCTGGCGTCCCTTCAGCCCAAAAAAATGGCGCATTCAGATGCACTCCAACATTAGGTGCATTATCAGGCGCCTGCAGCACTTTATAATGTGCCTGAAATCGGGGGCGTGCTGGTCTACAACCATATAAAGCTACACATTTATGATGGGAGGATGGCAAAACTGGGCGCATTACTGCAGGAACGGGTAGAGCAAGTTAAAGGTGGTTTACCCGAGCCTCAGTTGTCGTTTTGTAGCTACAAAGCACCAAATCTATGGCCCGCAGTACAACAGGTTCATAGATTCAGGCACATTCTATACTTCGAATGCGCACAATAAAATTGTCGTCTGGGCGCCAGAATACATACATGTCACCCAATGTGTCTGAATACATCAGTATTTGAAGGAGATAAGTCCTACCTCCCAAGTTGTCCCTCTATTGATCAGTCCCTAGTTTTTAACCCATATCCCTCTTTGACTGTCCTTCCTTTTCATATGGGAAATAGATATGCATTAGTAAACTCACTAAACTGCTACAAAAAATACCTGTCTGGTTCCTAGCTGTATATAGACTGCAAATTAAACATTATTTCCTCATTTTGTGAAATATTGACCTCAAAAAGGTCTAAATTTCAATGAAATTTGTATTAAAATTTTAATAAAAATTTAGTCAAGTGTATCACTATACATTGGATCCCTTAGGCTACATCTACACGGCATGGTGTTCGGTTGGAGTTTCGCTGGATTCAGCTTTTAGAATGCACAAAAAATCCAACTGTAACCAGTGCCCCATAGATTCTACACAGCACCGATTTTTTTCTGTTCAGTTTTCAAGTCCGCAAAATTCCAGCGGATTTTAAAACATGTTCTATCTTCCGCCAGATTCCTCTGCATTCAATGTACTGGGCCGGAGGGAAATCTGAAGTCCGACCCTGGTTTTTGTGCAAATCTGCACCAGAACCGCGGCATGACGATGTTAAAATGCCGTCGCATTTTGGACAGCATTTTAACATTTGCTGTGTAGACATTACACAATAAACTCTGTGGGAGACATATATGAAAACAACTAGGTTTTAGACTTTCTTTGTTACCCATAGCAACCAATCAGAGCCCATAACAACCACTCAGAGCCCACAGCAACCAATCAGGGCTCATAGCAACCAGTCAGAGTTCATAGCAACCAATCAGAGCCCATAACAAGCAATCAAAGCCCATAGCAACCAATCAGAGCCCATAACAAGCAATCAAAGCCCATAGCAACCAATCAGAGCTCATAACAACCAATTAGAGCTCATAGCAAGCAATGAGATCCCATAACAACCAATCAGAGCTCATATTAACCGATCAGAGAACATAGCAACCAATCATAGCCCAAAACAACCAATCAGAGCTCATAGCAAACCAATCAGAGCCCATAACAACCAATCAGAGCCATAGCGACCAATCAGAGCCCATAGCGACCAATCAGAAATCAAAGCAACTAATCAGAGCCCATAACAACCAACCAGAGCCCATAGCAACCAGAGCACATAGCAACCAATCATAGCCCAAAACAACCAATCACAGCCCACAGCAACCAATCAGAGCTCATAGCAACCAATCAGAGCCCATAAAAACCAATCAGAGCCCATAGCAACCAATCAGAGCCCATAGCGACCAATCAGAGCCATAGCGACCAATCAGAGCTCATAGCAACTAATCAGAGCCCATAACAACCAACCAGAGCCCATAGCAACCAATCAGAGCTCATAGCAACCAATCAGAGCTTGGCTTTCAGCCTCCAGCAGGAAGTAATAAGATGGGTTGCATGGTGGTGATGGAAGTCTTCACATGGCTTATAGCCACCATCTTCACTGACTGGGTTGTTGACTGAAGTGAGAAATGGTGCCCTGCACCATTTTTCTTTCATTTAGGCTCTATGGCCTTAAATGCCACAGCATCTGAAAGTTTAGTCAGCAAGAAACAGAGCCGGCTCCATTCCCTGTTGTTATTGGCGGGTGTTAGCTGCAATTAGCAACTGACACTGACACCAATCTTCTATGTAGCAGGATTGTTGCATAATCCTGCTTCATAGAAGCTTACCGGCACCAGGATGTATGGGTATGCCCTGTGTCCATAAGGGGTTACTTCACCCTGCATAAAACGAGCCATCACTCAGGTCCATACACGCAAAAAATTAAAAAAACAAGTGATTGGTCACAGAAAACATCACTGTAACTTAAATAAAAAAAATAAAAATAAAAAGTTTTTTGTTTTTTTAAAGTGTACTAAAACAAAATAAAAAAATTTGCATCACTGGATTCATATCGACCTGCAAAATAAATATAAAGTAATTTATACCAAACAGTCAACTCCATGAAAACCTCCACAAAAATAGAGCACTTATAGTTTTTTTGCTGTTCCATCCCACAACAAATCTTTTTTATGCTTCTCTGTGCGTTCTATGGTACGGTGAATGGCAACATTGAAAAGGACATCTTGTTCCAAAAAAAATCAAGCCCTCTTACGACTATGTAGACAGAAATATAAAATAGTTATGGCTCCTGAAACATGGAGAGGAGAAGACGAAGGCGACGTAAACAAATTTCCGGGAAGGGGTTAAATTGAAATGATAAAACTGAATAATATAAAAAAATAAAATAGAAATAAAAACAAAATAATTAAAATAAAATCCGTATTTAAGATCGATAGCACAAAAAGTTACACATAGATCGTAGAATGAGAATGTCATCTTTCTTGACTTCTTCCTTGCAATAGTTTCCACTAGTTCCTTCGACTCCGGTGTCAGAGCTTTGGTCGCATTCCGTTGACCTTGTTGCCAAGTCTACGAGTCTTATTTGAGACACTTTTGAGCGCAAGTTAGTTTTGATAAATTTCAACTCTGTTCACCTCTTGCCACTGATGCTGGAGGTGTTAGAAGTATTTTTAGTGCAACAAGATGATTAGGTTCACTCTGGAGCAATTTGTGTTGTACTATGAAGAGAAAAACTTGCAGAGATTTTGGAAGTCTTCAGGCCACTGCTTGAAGTTCACTGTAGAGATTCTTAGCATCGATATCCTTCCTGGAATTATGCACCAAAGATTTTTCAAAAGAGCGGCTAGATTTCTGCCCCAGTGTACGGTTTGCACCTCTATGGTTTCATAGGGACAGCTTCAGACTCTCACTGCCTGGTCAGGCTGTGGGTGAGTCTGTAGCAGTGACTACAAAAAAAATCCAACACTAGTCCAAAGAATCAGGAAGAGTAATAATATTAATCCAAAAAAGGTCCAACCCAAAACTTAAACTTAAAGGGGTTTTGCCACGATCTAATGTTGACGTGGGATCCTCCAAAATGGGTATTTAAAGGGGTTTTGCCACAATCTCATTTCATACCTCCTGCATCCAGCTCTTCAGCTCTGTGTGCTCAGAAGGGGGCGTTTGTGATTTGTTTGAATTGCATATCATGTGACCCTGCAGGATGACATCACCAGGCCTTTCCTCTCTGTAGTCAAAGAAAGGTCTGTTTATGTAAAGAGCTGTATAGTAGTTACAATGTAGCTCAGAGGTAAAACTTTTGGCTCCAGGCACAAGGGTCCTAGGTTCAAATCCCTGCAGGAACCAAACCTGTGGATTTTTTTTCTCTTTATCAATGCACAGACCTTATTAGGTTTTTTTTTATTTATTTATTTGCACTGTTTGACTAATTACTAAGGAGCACAGAGGACAGGAGTAGAATGACAGCACCTGGGGTTTGAACACTCAGTAGCTGCCTGAGAGGAGAGGTGATGTCTGAGCATGTGTGGCCAGGACTGAGGAGCTCTCGTCACTGGTCGTATCCCCTGGAGATGAGCTGGACACTATGGATCACTAAAGGAGCAGCTAAATCAAAAACAGTGCAGAAATTATAATAATGAATAATGGTGAACATGTTTATTATTTAATTTACAAACTTCCCATGTCAATTTTACTTCCTGGCAAAACCCCTTTAATCCCTTTTCAAAATATATGTGATTATAAAAAGTGTAGCCTGTGAGAGTTACAGCCTGGCTAAGATGCCCCTAGTTTCCTGACTTATCTGTACTTCTTATCTGATGGCAGGGCACATGGACGAGCTTTGAAGGGAGTGGGAGAAAAGAGCCTGTGTCTTTTGTATAGAGAATCCACTGGTTGTAATGTAATTATCTGAGTTAACATGCAGAAGCTCCCTGGATCCCTACTCGGCCCTCGCCTCCCCCCCCTGCAGCAGTCCGTGAACAAAAGAACTGCCTGCTTGGAACGTATCTTCTCTCCTGAGCAGATAAGAGGGAGAAACAAAACCCGTAGAGCTTGTGCACAATACAGTTCTCCTCTGTGCATTAGTCAAACAATGTTTACTCAACTACAGAGACTGAATATCAGGAACGTGCATGGGAGGTGGAGTGATGACATCATAGAGGAGGTACTTGTTTTTTTTAAACACAGAAATACAACGCCCCTTTTCTCAAGACTTTAGATCAGAGTATCAGCCTGTTAGGTGAGGAACTCACTTTAATATGTTACTTAAAACAAAAATTTTGTATAGGCGAAATACAAATCACAAATCATATAACTGACATACAGGGGATGAGCAGGTACATATCTACTTCCCCTAGTAGCTATTCACCCTATAAAACCCTTAAGGGGGTAACCGTCCTGATGAGGGTGACCCCGACCCCGCAGAGCTAGTAAGCCCTACTCAGATATCCCTGAACAGTTCTAAACACAACTTTTTGGTGTATATAATGTGGACTAGCCAGCAGCAAAAAAAACAGCATATACAAACACCAAAGCCGTGGAAAAAAAATCAGACCATAAATTACACAAACCTCCAGAGAAACTACCTTGAGGATATATCAAATCATCCAAACGCGTTTCATGCTAAGGACTCATCAGTGGAGATACAAAAAGGGGAATCTCTCTCCTTTGGGAGAGCACCATATAGGTGTGTAGAGTTTTGAACTGCCTTTTTGCCCTCTACTTGTGGAGATACAAGATATATAATACACAGTGGCTCTAACAACAATGATGTATAGAAAAAGAAATCTAATGTCTATTGAGCAGTCTTTAAAGGGATTTTGCCACGAAGTGAGTTCCTTACCTCTTATCTGCTCAGGAGAGAAGATAAACAAAGCATGCTGAGTCATGAATGGCTGCAGGGGTGAGAGAGAGGTGGGTGAGCAGAGAGTGAGGAAGAAGGGTGCGTCTGCAATGTTAACTCAAATAATTACATTATAACCATTGGATTCTCTATACAAAGACACAGGCTCATTCGCTGCTTTTTCTCCATAGTCCCTTGCAAGCTCCTTCATGTTCCCTGTCAGATAAGAAGTGAAAACAGGCAAGTGCAGCCAGATCAACTCCGGTCAGTGTCCTGGTCGTGTCTAATGTAAACTTTCAGGAAACTAAGGGGGCCTGAGCATTGCTGTAGCTCTCAGAGGCTTCACCTTTTGTAATCTTATATATTCAGAAAAGTGATTAAATACCCATTTTGGAGGATCCCACGTCAACATTACATCGTGGCAAAACCATCTTTAATAGTAAACCAGTTGTACTTTGAAGAGGTAAATACCTAAATACTGTACTATTGATGGTATTATAACCACACAGAAAAATATTCCCCAAAAGCAAAGTATACGTGTCCTTCTTTCAAAAGAGTTAAATCCTATTGAGTGGAGACACTTAGCCATGCATCACGCGTGCAGCCGGGGCAATGTACACAGGAGGTGAACACCCACATGCTTTTAATCTCCACAACTGTTTACAGGAACCCATCAATCTGACCTCGAGCCATGTAATTTTTGCAATATTTGGCATCAGATTGTCGACCATTTCCTGCAGCATTAACCATTGACGAGGGCGTGACTTCTATCCATTTAGCTGCCCACAAATGCACTGCCAGGAGCCGATCTGTCAACAGAAAGATGCCCTTGTGTTTGCAATCAAAACATCTAATTGTTTTCTGGTCAAGTGAATCCGTTCTAATGGAGATGTGATAGATGGACAAGGCCAAAGCTGAATGTCAAAAAACAGCTACTTGGATATGAGCAATGCATGAACACCCCAGATGGAAGACAAAGTGATGTAGAAGGTGGAAGGTCTCGGGGAGGTGGTGAAAGTAGAGGAGCCGGAGTGGTATGTGAGGGTGTTGGGCGGTTCAGGCTCGAAAAGTAAAGCTGCTCCTACACATTAGGCAAATGTCAGCAAACTCACTGATTTCAGTGGGCCTGGCTGACTGTCTGTAATATATGGAGGTCTTCAGACTCTCTCCAGATGGCAAATGTCAATTAAAAGAAGGCTCTACCACAATTGATCTCAGTTTGCCCAGTTTTGGGCTCTGTGAGTTCTAGAAAAGTCACCATAACCTATCAAAAGATTTCTAAAATGAAAGTAACCCTTAAAATCTGATAATATACATTAGGGGCGCATGTATGTCCGGGGCTGCGCCAGAGGCCTGACATATTTTCAGCCCGTAAACTGGCGCAACCTTGTTGGCTCGATTTTTGAACAGGCGCACTCCAGTACCAGGCACATTACAGAGCGCCCGGGGCACTTTGTAATGCGTCTGAGATCGGGGGGGCGGAGGTGCGTCGAACTACAACTATACGAAGCTACACATTTATAGCTTCAGTAGGGCAAATCCAGGCACATTACTGCTGGAACAGGTAGAGCACTTCTGAACCAGAAGTGTCGCCTTGTAGCTAGAAAGCGCTAAATCTATGACCCGCAGTGGAACAGGTTTATAGATTCAGGCGCATTCTACGCTACTAATGCACACAAAAAAAAATGGTGCCTGGACACCAAAACTCATACATGTCGCCCTAGATTTTCATCCATCATTTTTTAGTGTTATCTACTATTTATGACCATCACTTCAGATTGCTGAAGAGAGAGTCAGGAAGCAGGGAGCGTGTGCAATGTGTACTCAAATAACGACATTACGACCAGTGGATTTTCTATACAAAAGAAACAGGATCTTTCTCCACAGTCCCTAGCAAGCCCCTTCAGTTCCTGTCACCCAGATAAGAAGTGAAAAACACGCAAGCACAGCCAGATAGCTCCTGTCAGCTCCTCTGGTCATGTCTAATGAAAAACTTTCAGGAAACTAAGAGCTTCTGATTAAGCCTGTAGCTGTCACAGGCTTCACTTTTTTTAATGACATATATTTAGAAAAGTGATTAAATACCCATTTTGGAGGATCCCACGTCAACATTACATCGTGGCAAAACCCCTTTAACAGTGTCCTACCTATTCCTAGATATCCCCTCTTATTTGAGTTGCATCAGCTCCTCAGGTTGCCATAGCTACAGACCTGTCCAATCTCTCCTGATAGGCTGCCAGCACTGGTTGCTATAGCTACAGACCTGGCTTCTATTGCAGCCTAGTAGAAGCCAGTAAACACGCCCCTGAATTCAAAATGAAACCAAGAAAACTGGACTGAGGTAAGATGAATCAATGTAGTGAGACAACCCCTTTAATCCAGACATGCAGCCTTTGTCGCTTAGATGCCCATTAACTTTTCAACAAACTTTGAATAAATCAAAAGTGAATATAATAAACTTTATAGTATATCTCAAAAGAGAAAAATGTATCTTTCTTCACTATACAGGTTCTTTCTACCCTCCTTAAACTTCGCTCTAAAATAAGTGCTGAAATCTTTCTTTAGAGGGAACAAATCAACAACAATCAGGATACAACTTCCCATGGAATTCAATGGAAAAAGTAGGGGGAGGAATAGTAAGATGCAGCAAAGTGGGACAGAGGAGAGTTTGTTTTATATCTCCTTTTTCCAGTGAACATTGCATAGATTATATATCTCCCTTAGACTCCAAAACTTTCCCTCCTAATGGGATGTTCAATCGGCATAATTGTGGTGCTCATTTCGCCGCATATTTGCACTTTAATATGGGTGAAATGAGCACAATTACGCTAATTCATAACTCTCATAGAAAACTATGAATTACGCTTCGTCTCCCCCCGTGTACAACATGATAGAACTGTACGCCGAGGGACAAACCTGACAATTCACTTCTTTGCGATTATAGAGGTGGATGAGGCCAGTTGATCAGCGCGTATTTCCAAAACACACAGCGTCCTGTGGTGCGTACAGTACGCACCCCAGTACGGCGTGTGAACATACCCTAAGGCTACATCAAAGGCCTCTAACCCAGCCAGCCAAGCCTACTCTGTGGAGTAAGTCACAAAACATTCATCTACAGAAGGTTAAATGGGTTGTCTCACCATGCTGATTTACAGAGCCACAGGCAGCTTCAGACTCACACTTCATGGTCAGACTGTGGGTATTTTCATGGCAGTTATTGGTATATCAACTCTGCTTTCCTTAGCTGAGTCTGTTACAGTGACAGAACTGCAGTAGGTTTGTTATAATAGCCCTTATTACATTAATCACAAAACATATATATATATATATATATATTATATATATATATATATATATATATATATATATATATATATTATATATTATATATAAAACTATAAATTTTTATATATATATTATATATATATATATATCTAAAAGTGGACCAGCACAATATAATTTGGAATCAGAAAATTTATTCCAAAGATCCTTATGCATCGCAACCTAAAATAGGGTGAGGAGCAGGAGGGAGCAGCAGAGTGAGACAGGGAAAGTTTATTTATATCTAGCTTTTTCTCCAGGGAACATTGCAAAACATATAGTAATTAAACTTATTTAGTCTTGAGAAAAGACGACTCTGGAGAGACATGGTTAATTGATATAAGTATATAAATGGCCTCTACTGAAAGTATGGGGAAAAGCTATTTCACGTAAAAATCCCCTTAAATGACAGTGGGCGCGCTCTTCATCTAGAAAAAAAAAGAATAAATCTCCAGAAGAGAGAAGCCTTCTTCACCAAGAGATCTGTGAATCTGTAGCATTGCCGCCCTATGCACTGGCCTCAGCAGGAACTTCAGGAAAGGCTTAGATAACCACTTACTAATAAATAATATTAAAACTTACAGTATGTAGATGTATAAAACATCTGGATCCTGTCTGATGACAACTCTGGGATCAGGAATGGAATCTTCCTTAGGGCTGATTAGTCATTGCCTTATGGTTTCAAAAGTCTTCATCGGAAGGGTTTAAAACTCTCTATTTGATGGACAATTGCCTTTTTTAACCATATTAACTATGACCATAAGACTCCCTAAGCCAGCAGAATTTCCCCTGCATTAGACTACATAAAAGGCTTCTTAGGATAAGTTATAGTGACCGGAATTCTGGAGAAGGGTCTGGATACATTTCTAGATGTAATAATATAACAAGTTATAGTGACCGGGATTCTGGAGAAGGGTCTGGATACATTTCTAGATGTAATAATATAACAGTTATAGTGACCAGGATTCTGTAGAAGGTCTGGATACATTTCTAGATGTAATAATTTTAAAAGTTACGTGACCGGAATTCGGGAGAAGGGTCTGGACACATTTTCTAGATGTAATAATATAACAATTTATAGTGACCGGGATTCTGGAGAGGGTCTGGATACATTTTTAGATGTAATAATATACAGGTTATAGTGACGGGATTCTGGAAGAGGTCTGGATACATTTCTAGATGTAATAATATAACAGGTTATTTGTTACCGGGGTTCTGGAGAAGGGTCCTGGATACATTTCTAGATGTAAATAATAGAAAAGTTATAGTGACCAGAATTCTGGAGAAGGGTCTGGATACATTTTTAGATGTAATAATATAAAAAGTTTATAGTGACCGGGATTCTGGAGAAGGGTCTGGGTACATTTCTAGATGTAATAATATAACAAGTTATAGTAACGAGGAGAAGGGTCTGGATTAGTGTTGAGCGATTACGTTGGCCATCGACATCGGTCGATGGTCGATAGTCGACCATCATCGACAAGATATTCGATGGGTCGATGGGAGATTATGATCGATGACCACTAAAGTCTATGGAGAGAAACAACACCTTCATTCTTCACCCAACAGGGCTGGAGGGAAACTGGAATTAACATCCACAACAGTCAAATGGATACGTGCTACATCTTAGGCAACACACTTAGGCTATAAAAGCCACAGAAAAAAAGTCACAGACCATTTACTATCCTGTCTTGTACCACAGCCTGACCCTTAAACCTGCATTCACCCACAAATTAAAAAGTGACAGAAGGCAGTATGATTTGATCCATCATCTTTACTTGAACTGGACATTGACAAAACCTGTCCTGGGCCACAGCATGAGCCCCAAACTGCATGACCCCAGATTAAAAAGTGCCGGAAAAAGGAGTCTTTCAACACCATTTTAGTTTCAATGGACAATATACTGTCCTGTCCTGGAAGGCTTTTCCCTCCGTATGATGCGGACCAATTGACTTCACTTGGAAATACGGGTAAGCTTTCCCTTTTTTACCCAGGTGCCCTTTATTTCCATTCTTTTTCCCCATTTTACTTCAACGTGCTGTAAGAAAATGGTCTCTGTACTTTGTTCTCTGTCTGTGGCTCCATACTCCCTGTTCTCTGATAACCTACATCTGGTCAATTTTCCTGTACCTCCCTTGTACAATTCAGAGGAATTATTTAACAGCTATTTTGTACAGAAGTTTTTTAGAGTTTAATTTTAGAAAACCATTTTTAAAATAGGATGGGAATCCCCCCCGGGGGCTTTGTTTTCTTTTTTTAATTTTATTAAAAGGGTTGTCTCAAAACAGGGATTATAGCTATGTTTAAAAATCTTGCAAAAACAAGTCATTTTGCAATAGTGTCCATTAAAAGTGTCCTACCTATTTTGTTTTGACAGCACATACCCTTTACCACTCTTTACAAATTTGAAGAACAAATGTCTGTTAGAAACAACATTTTTTTTATAAAAGGACCTGTAAATATAGTGAAAGTCACAGCAAAATCCCCCAAAAATTCAAAGCATGACCCCTTTAGCCCTTTTTACAATTGTGAAAAAAAATGTCTGTTGAAACAAATTTTTTTTTTTTAATAGGACCCGTAGTATAGCTGCATGTACAGCAAAATGATCCCCCAAAAATTAAAAGCATGACCCTTGAGCCACTTTGGACAACTTGTGAAGAACAAATGTCTGTTAGATGAAACACTTTTTTTTTTTTAAATAGGACTGTCAGTATTTGCTGGCATTTCAAAAAGCAGAATGACCAAAACAATTTTAAAAAATGACTTCTCAGCCACTGTATAAAAAAAATAAGTGAGGGAGAAATGCCACTTAGAAGCCACCTTTCTGTTCCAAAGGACTTGATTAATTGCTGTATCTCACAGAAAACTGACCCAAAATAATATTATAAATTTGACTTTCCCCAGCCACTATTAAAAATTGTGAAGGAGGAAAGCACTTAAAAGCAACATTTCAGTTCCAAAGGCAACATTAATTATAGCTGTATCTCACAGCAACATGACTCAAAACCATTGACCAATGCGGAAAACTTCTAATAGATAAGGTGAGTAAAATGGTATACTGTGTTGTCATGAAACGCTTGCTGGTCTTTTACAGTACTTCCTCACAGCAAACCAGTAAAATGAATCTGTTGGAAAAGAGATTAAAAATTACAGTAAGAAATTATCTTTTAAAAAAGTTTTCAAGAGGGACACATTTCTGTTTGGACGAGGAATGTGAAGTTAGACCGGACAACTAATCGGTGACCTCGGCAATTGGGGGCCACATACATCATCAGAGATCCATGCATCTGATTCTTCTTGATTGAAAGTCAACGACTCCACATTATCTGTGAAAGCTGCGATGGTTTGTTGTATTGACTCCTCCGGCTGTGCGAAGGGGTACCCGACTCAGATACGACGCTGGCGGCTGGGCAGGAACAATAACACCTTATGGGTGTGCGAGCGAGCTCGGGCCATTCGTTCCATTTTGGGATACCCAGTAGTCTATTGGGTCCGGAACACATACAAAAAACATCGGTGTGGAGAGCAGGATAGTCGCTGCACCATGATCTTAGCTAGTTCTCTGTTTGTGTTGGATGTGTGCCCATGCATTTAGCATTCGTTGTGAGGTGGTATACAAGTTGCCAGAGGTCTCACCCATTTGGTTCTGCCACCTTGGTCTGCTTGCTGCCGCTAAGCCTACTTGGCACTCTAATTGCTGTCACGTCGCTGATGGTGTTTCCAACTGGGACATTTGGGGAACGTCGAAGAAGAAGCAAAACAGATGTCTCAGTTGATCAATCAGCAAGGTCTCCATTTCCTGTTAAATTTTACTCTCTATGTTGGGTGGGTGGAAAGGAAAGTGCTGAGTTTGTTTTGTCACGGGGATCAGGCAGGGTGGCCACCCAGTAATGGTGTTCATTTTGATGGCCATTATATGCGGAGGATCATGTTGGAGGAAATGGAGCATCCAAGCAATTAATGTGAGAGATGGAGCCTTGATTTCCCAAGCCTCTGGGTCAAGGGGCACTAGCAAACTGATCTTCCTCATCTTCCTCCTCGCCTCAAATTCGCGCCAACCTCTTTCCAAGGCAGGGACGTCGGTAACATCGGTGTTAGGAATACCTCCTCCTCCTCCTCCGCTGCCTCCGGCACAGCTTCAACACAGCCCTGACTTGCCTGAGATGATGCACCCTGAGAGCTGATGGCCACCTTGCACTAGCTCTGGACCCCGAACCACTGCCTAATGAAGACCGATGAAATTTTGAAGCTGTCGGGCCTTGTGGATTTGACGGAGAGAAAGGCTCCGTGTCCGCATCTGTGTCCGTCTCCTCCTCCGTCGCTGGCGGGACCTGTTGTTTCAGAGTGTCCAACGATCGTTCCAGAACTAAGATCACCACAATGTCATGCTGACAAGGGCATTGTCCGCACTGACCATTTTGGTGGCTTCTTCAAAACTGGCAAGGATGGTGCAGAGCTCTTTCACCTGCCTCCACTCTCAGTTGCTCAAACACCCGAAGGTCGCAACCGCTGATTGTCAGGCCATGTGTCACTGTACTGCGTAAATGCATTGCGCTGCGGCCACAATCGCTGGAGTGTGTGGAGGGTGGAATTCCAGGTGCTTTGCCACGGCAAAACTCAATGAGACAGTTGACGGTGAGGCCGAGCTGCTGGGGTTGGGGGGGGAGGGGGGGGGGGGTGAGGGGGGGGCAGTGGTGTCGCGCATGCAGCAGGCGGGACGAGCAGGGCGATCGGCGGATGTGCGAACTCAGACCTAAAACCTTCATCAGCAAGGCAGTCCAGGACCCGGGTATGCTTTAGAATTAGTCCCATGTGTCGGGTGGTCAGCTGGACTTTTCCGGGACTAGCAGATGCAGGACAACGCGCTTGAAATTTTTAGATGTCAAGTGGGCTGCCAGGGCAGGGACGGCTTTTCTGGCAAAGAAATGCTGCTCGGCATTGGTATTGGGGGCAGGCAAGGGACCATGTCGTGGCGGAAAACCCATCTGTTGTCTCACCAGTGCGGAAAGGCATCCATTTCCAAGGCCAAAAGCCTGGGAAATGCCGATCATTACAGGCTTTTGGTTGTGGGATGGTTTGGGTTTAAGTGTTTCCTCTGCTCCCAAACCTGGAAGACAGAAGGCTGGCTGCGTAGATGGCCGCTATAAGCAGCGTGCAGCGGTCGTCAAAATGGCGGAAGTGAGAAGGGGTAGGATGGGTCTCTGGTGGTGCTGGTTGGTACTCGGGCGACGCTGGAGGTGAAGCGGAGCGCTGACTCCTGATCCATGAATTTGGTCAGAGACATGGGCAGCATGAGGAACGCTTGGTTGGTGAGGGAGGAGGCGGAGTCAGAGGGTGTGACAGTGGTTGGACGGCCGGAGTCGGTTGGCCTTTTTTGAGCCAAGTGTGCCTCCATTTCAACTCATGATTCGCTGCATGTGACTAGACATGTTGGTGGTGGTTAACCACCTAGATTCATTGCCTCACTAGCTGTTTACGGAAAAGGACGCATATGACATCGCTGGGTAATCAGAGGCTTGCTCAAAGGAAGGCCCAGGCTTGAGAGGTCCTTGACTTTTTGACGGCGATAAGCGAGGAGCGGGGTTTGCGCTTACCGTGGCTGGCGGAAATCATATCAGCGGACTTCTGCGACCGCCCTATCCCTTTTTGAGGCGGAAACCCGTACTGACACTACCCCTTCGTCGCTCCCGTGATGAAGCAAGCTCGCAAGCAAATCTGCTGAAAAGACCAGTTGGATCCGCAATGTCGTCATCATCATCATCAAGACAGGTGACTTCGTCGTCCTGACATTCTGCATCCAGGAGCTGCGGGCTACAAGCATGAGGACTGCAAAGGCGTTCGCCGACAGCCAAGGATTTTTGCTGATTGACCGGCTTCCTTTCTCTCCTTGATGATCTGTAACTGGGGCCGTCAGAGCAGAAAAAAATCATTCTATTTGGCCTCTTGATTTTTAACATGCCTTCTGACCCCAAACGCCTTTGTCACTCAACAGAGGTCTTCGAAAATGGGATTATCCACAGTGGTGGGTACACGAGTTGGACATTTGGGCTGCTTCATGTTGGACGGATGCTGGTGATGCTGATGACGACATTTGTGGCCGGACTGGGAGGACGAGGAGGTCAAGATGCGGAGGCAGGTTGCATTAACCACTGAAGGACAGTTTGGCGACGCTGTCGTTAATGACGATTACACAGGGGCCCCTGACCAGCGATGACAGGCCTGTCAGTCCTGCAATGATGATCCGCTGTGCATGCGTGTTGTCGCCTCAGCGACTGGAAGGAGCACCTTCTTCTGTACCTCTACGCTCATTGTCCTACCCCCTGACTTTGCTCGCTTACCACCTGAATTTTCGCTCCATAGGGGGTTTTCAGAAATATACAAAATTTGAGAAGGTATGGAAGAGTTTTGGAAAGTCTTATACTCTTTGGCTTACTTAAAAGACGCAAAATACAGCTATTCTCAAATCTCCAAATCCAAACAAAATTGCGGATCAAATATAACTGCAAAGTAGATTATCAAAGTCACCAAAGCTGGCCTGCGCCAAAGTGAAAAAACACGTATTTTGAAATGTAGTTCGGATAATAAAATAGTATTTTGTGGTACCTATCAATCACCTGTGGTAACTTTACACAATTGCTGGATTCAAATTTAACTAAAAATGCAAGGTGGCTCTATCACAAAATCTGGACTGGGCAAAAGTGAAGTAAAAACACGTATCTGTAATGTATTCGGGATAATATAAGGTATTTTTTGGCACTTATATTCAATTCGCCTGTGGTGGACTAAAAATATGCGTAGTATTGTCACAGTTAAGTGCAAGGGCCTCAAATGAACAAAGCTGTATGGAGCACCAAGTGATGTTCAAAAGAAACACGTTCTGTTAATGTATTCGGATAATACAAAGGTATTTTTGGCACCTATCAAATCCCGTTGGTAAACTACACAATTGCTGGTTTCAAATTTAACTGCAAGGTGGCGTCGATATCAAGACAAATCTGGACCGGGCAAAAGTGCAATAAAACACGTATCTGTAATGTATTCGGATATAAAAGTATTTTTGGCACCTATCAATTCACCGTGGTGACTATAAAATTAGCACTCAGTATTAACATTTAAGTGCAAGGTGCATCAAATGAACAAGTGCTGTGGTGCGCCAAAGTCAAAAACAAGTATCTGAAATTTATTCGGATATTAAAGGTATTTTGCACCTATCTAAACCTGTGCTGACTTGCAGGATTCTATTTTAAGTACAATGGTGGATGAGATCAACAAAGAGTGAATGGACAAATTGTGAAAAGTTGAACACCTATTCTGAAATGTATACTGATAATAATAGTGGAGTGGAGCAATTGTCTAACAAAGAGACCTAGCCAGTTATAGAAAAGATGGTGTATCCTATAAGTTCAGGCTGCCCTATAAATCCTAGGAAATAGTGTTTCAATAGGCTCAATACTGTTAATAGATAAAGCTATTGCAACTGTCTAAACTAAAGTCTTGGTGAAAACTGATCCAGAGTTTCTTTATAGAGATTGTCTGTGTATACGCCACGGGAGCCCCCTCTCGCCTCCCCACCGTGACTTGACAGCAAGTAGATGCTCCTTTAAAATTCTCTACCTATCGTGTATATAAAACTTCTTCCAAGTCTCTGAATCATAACTAAGTCGGTTAGATCAAGTAATTGTAGAGGTTTCTGTCTGTGAAGAATATAAAGATTTCGACATGAGCTGTTGTGGACACAAGCAGAGCGCACGTCCTTCTGTGATGGAGACGCTGTGAGAGACACTAGTAGGCTGAACAGGAAACGCTGTTCTATGTTAAAACGAGGTCATGTGATTTTTCAGCATCGGCAACCTTACACATCCCTGTCGATGACGTCGCACCATCACATCGCACCCTGCTCTATTCTGTAATGTCTGATTTGTGAGCGGCAAAAATTACTGGAAGCTCCGAATAAAATGCGCACGATCGTTAATTCGATGATGCACAGATTTAAACCTAAATTATTCGCATGATCTAAAAATCCGATCACCATTAAAAAACTGTCCCGATTTCAACTTTGTCCTAATAATCGTTTAACACTAGTTATGAGCAATGCTGCGAGAATAAAGCTGATATTGTCACAGACCCTTTGTTGTAGAGTACATGTTAAACTCAAGGAATGAGACCCCAAATGTAAAATGCCATGTTTTTTTTTATGGGGGCCCAAAGCGGAGCTTTAGTCAGTGAGGCAAAACCTAGACTTTTTGGGGTGAAAAGGCATTGTGCCATCCCCAAAACCCGGGCTTGAAGGGGTGCACGGGAAAGTAAAGAAAAAACCCCCGGGGGCTCCAAGGTCCACAAAAAAAGGGGAATTTTGGCCCTTAGATGTAGTTCATTACCACTTTGCACTCTGCAGGAGCAGCAGGCCCGTCTCCGTCCCTCACTTTTCCCCGTCCCCTTATGAAAACTTACAGTTTGGCGGGGGTGGCCAGTGAAGATGAGGCTTGATTTTTTCCCTGCCCCAACAAGGGGGGGTGGGGGGGGCCCAAGTCAGTAGAGAAAAACAAAAGTTGCGGGGTTTTTTAGGCCCGCTCACCCCCCAAACCCCCCCTGAAAGTGTTTCCAGGTTGCCCGGTCCCTGCAGGCGTTTCTCTCCTCTTGCCTCCATCCACACTGATATTTCCAGATCCTGTACAGTGTTTGGGATGGGACACTCACATCCACACGGTAGGGGAGGGGGCCCTTTAAAAAAAAAAAATTTGGCTGGGGGACGCAGGGGGACAGGTAAAATTACCTCCCGGCCCTCCCCTCCGCAGAAAGGGGGTTGACGGCTGTGTAACACGGGGGTTTTCTGTATAAAAGGGGGAGTTAAATTATGAGGGGCTTTAAATTTTTACAGGGAGCCTTTTTCGAACTGTATATACTTTGGGCTGAAGATATAGGGGGCTGTGTATACAAAATGATGGATATTTCTTGATGTGACACGGCACTCAAGTTAAGCTAGGGTTTTTTTTTTTTTTTTTTACAAATTTTGACAAACAGAGCTCAAAAGGTTTGCCATCACTGGCCTAGATACAGTGAGCAGAGATGAATAACGTTCAGATACAGACAGACTGGATCTCAACCTTCCTAGGGGAATGCAGCCTCTTTTGGGAGGGTGGTGGCATTTGCACGGGAGGGGGCCCTTATCTTGGATTCAGAGCTCGGGGGGCACTCACCTTTTTTTTCACCAACCATTTTGGAAATTTGTGTGGGGTTTTCGGTTCCCCTCCCCTCACAGATTGTAGGTTTTATGTCTTCCCTTTTAAATTAAAAACCCGGGAAAAAGTAGTTAGTTGTTTTTTTTAAATATTACTTATTCTAGCTTTTGTTGGGTTGGGTACAACCCATTTTTAATTGTGTTTTTTTTACTGGTTTGTTTTGTGGAAAAGAAAAGGCACCTAATGACCCCACTTATGTTTAAAATTTTTTTGTGGATTGGTTTTTGACCCCTTTTTAAATATCAATTGTTAGTTTTTTTTTAATTTTCTGTTACTTTTTCATCTGTAAGTCTGTTTTGTTTTAAATAAATATTTCCCTTTTTTTTTTTTTGGCTCCACTTTTTAAAATGTCTTTCTTAAAGGAGTTGTCCCCCCACCCGGGGTTTCAAAGAATGCATGAAAGAAATTTTCTCTTCACTTTGGTTCGTTTAAAATTTTTTTTTAAAGCCCCAGCTTGTACAGCTCAGTTGTGCTTTCAGTTTTAATTAAAATTTGTTTTAGCTTCCCCAAAATACCCCCAAGGAAATTTTTTTAAATTTTTCCGAACCCCCCCAAAAAAAAACCCCAAAATTTACAGAGCTGTTTACTTGAGAAAAATCAAAAAAAAAGGTTTTTAAATGTTGGAAGAAACAGGCACGACTGCCCTTGCGGGCCCTTTGTGTGATAAACTCACTCTCTGTTATCTCTTTGAACAAAAAACCCCGGGGGAGATTTGTTTCCCAGGTCAGTTCTGAGGGAACTAAAATTACCCAATGGAGGTAATAAATTCATTTTTATCTCTTTAGGGAAAAAGGGAACAATGGAATATATTTGGAAAATGTCTTTTTTTTGTTTTCCCCTAAAAATTTTGAAAGCTTATTTTGTAGCGGGGGAACAACCCCCTTTTTAAATCAGCATGGCACAGCTCTGTCAGCCCTACCCCAAACCACTGCCCCCCAAAGCACCCCTTGGGCCCTTTTTTGGGGCAATCATGATGCTGATGTGGCCCTTTGTGAAAATGAGTTTAAGGGCCGCCTTTCGAGAGGAAAAAAAAAGGTTTGGGATGCCACTTTTTGATATGCCAGGAATGCTCTTGAACGTTATTTCATGTTTTAAACCGGTTTCCCCCATTTAACATTTTTTGGTAAATTTTTTGGGGGTTGTGAAAAATTTTGGGTTTGTACAGGCTTTTTATCAGGTATCACTAATTCTGCAAATGATACATTTGCCCTATATTTATTATTTTTTATGATCAAAATAGGGGCATTTTAATGTTTAAGGGTTTCATTGTTTTTAAATTCTAATTTTCTATTGTTTAGCTTAAAAATTTTTACCCTAAAAACATAGTTTATATGTAAATAAAACATCAGAGACAACAAGTCAGTAAAGACCATTATCAACATGTTGTAATGATATTTTTTAAAATTTTAATGTGACATTGCCTTTTAACCCCCGATTTTGGGGGGTTCCTGTTTTTTTAACGTTGGATTTTGCTTAATGCGGGTTCTTATGTTTTATTTACTTACATAGCGGGTGGGGCTTCCCATACAGGGAAAAAGGGAAAATTTTGCAGGTTTTGAAGCGGGAAAAAATTTAGACTTATCTATCATTTGCTAGAATGGATTTAATGATTAGCTATTTATAGATTTATCCCTACAGTGCCAAAAAATTTAAAAGGGTGTGGGGTTTTTTGGGGTTAGGGACTCAAAGAAGAAAAAATTTAATTGGCAGAATAAGATTGCAGGGTTTGTATCCCTTCCCAGCATGCTTAAGCACCAAAAACTTTTTTGCGGGCGGTGGTTTTACAGTTGAAAATTTAAAGGCGGGTGTCCAGATAGGGGGCGTGACCCCAGGGATAAATGTATTTATCACGCTGCTTTTTTGCATCTGGGGGGGGAAATATTTGGGGATAGTTCGAGCCACAGCCTTCCCCACATGCTTCCCACATAATAGACAGTAAAATGGATGGATTATCCCCTATTCCCTACATTGTAGCCGTAGGAAGCATTCATGGCTGTGTAATGAACAGACAGAGGAGCTTTTTGGATTTTAAAAACCTTGGCTAAGCCAATTTCATCAGCTTGTAGGAAGTCCAAAATCCACCAGCTACAACAGAAGGCACTGTAACACAAACAGTTCATCGACTTACACATTTCAGAGGCCAATGGGCTGCAAAATGAGTGGTTTACAAACCAAAAAGTCCCACATAGGTGGTTTCTCAAGAGAAAGGAAAAGTTTAGTGCAAAAAGTTTTTAATTTTTAAAATGTAGGCCCCTTTTCCCCCATCAATTTTTGGAGGGTGAGCAAATTTGAGAATTTTGTAGAGGAGGGGCCACTGTAAACATTGACCCATATGACTACTGTTTGGACACATCCTTTTTATTTGTGTTTTTGGCCCTTTTTTATATTTTCTTTTGTCACTGCCATTTTCTCCCACTACAACTTGCAAGATTCCCTTCGATTTAAAAAAATAAAATCAGAAGGATTGCTCCTTGCTAAGTATTATTATTTTATAAAAAAAACCCCAAATTCTGGGGCCCTGGGCATGTCCAGGAGTTTATTCAGAAAAACCAAGATGGTGCCAGCCCTTCTGTAGCAGACTACACACATACTCCACAGCATCAGACTGTTCATTACATAATTCAGGCCACTGATTTGGAAGAAGAGCCCATGTGTGTACATGTATTAAAAAAGATTTTCTCTTGCAGGTAAATCATTGATTTCTTTTTAAGATAGAAGGAAATGGGAAAAATGGATTTTAGATATGCTGTGGTAGGAATTTTTGAAAAAGTGGGAAAATGATTTTTTTAAAATTTTCCCGTATGTTTTCTGTTTTAACATAAATTTTATACCAGTTAAATATCTGTATTCAAAATGAAGGGGGACCCCTTTTTCAAATTTAAATTTTGATGAATACCATTTGAAATTTTTGGCCCCTGGAAAATTGGGGGAAGGGGATTTAAAAACCCGGTATATCTGTGGTAAATTGGGCCCAATCTTCAAAATTTCCCGATTTCTACATTTCCCCCAAAACCCTTCCTTAAAAGGGGGCCCGAGGGTGCCAGCTTTGTTGTTGGCAACATTCAAGAGACTGGTACTCACGTGTCTTTCAAATTCCAACAACAGAAGCCTTGTGCTCAAAATTGGGCCACAGTAAGCCTACCTTTTTAAATTTTAAAAATCTTCTGTTTTTGATTTTGGGCTAAAAAGAGACTAAATAGGCCACCACCATATTCTATGGAAAATTTTTGGCAAAATATACAAATTGTTTTTTAGAATTTTAAAAACCCCTGCTTTTTTTTATCTCTGGCGAAGCAAAGGGAATTTTGGTCCCCTAAAATAGGTTAGGTTAACCGGGTTTGCCCAAAAAGAGTATTTCCCTGGTATATGAACCTTGGGTGTTTGTGGGGTGCTAGGAAATTGCTCAAGGGCCAACCACTTCTTTTTATAAAAAAATTTTCTACTGTTTTAAATAATACCTCATATTTGTTTTTTTTCCCCGTATTTTTAAAATTTTTTTTTACCCCGAAAAAACTGGGGAAACTTAGGGTTAAAAATTTTTTTGTTTAGGACACTCTTTAAATGCTGGGCAGCCCGCCCCTTTTTAATATTATTTGGGGATTATTGGCCCATAACCCCAGCTTTTGGGGCACCTTTTGAATTGGGGATTACCCTTTTGTATCAAACCCTTAAACTATATGCAATTTGATCATTATTGTTGCATTTTTGAAATCTTCCCCATGTGTTTTTACTGTGGTTTTTTTGCATGTTGGTGTGAATGGTATTTTAAAAGCACTTGCTCATTAATGGTCCGGCACCTGCTATATCTTTCCCATGTAGCATATGGGCCAGAGACGCCTGCTGCTGGGATTCAGTGTATCGTCCAGGCATTGAGCAGTAATTGTAGCTTTGTAGTTTTTTAATAAGTTTTTCCCATTTTTTCTGGGGGTTTTATTTTTAATAGTGTAGGGAATCGCAAGAAATGAGGAGCCTTCCCGGGGGTTAAAAAGCTTGCTACTGTAGCTACTTAAAAAACAAAATACCTCATATTTGATATTTTTCCAGTATGTTATCATTTTTTTTGCCAAACACTTGGGAGATTAGGGTAAAGTTTTTTTCGCAGAACACCCTTTAATGTGGGCAGCCTGCACATTTGGAAAAATTTTGGGCGAAAAGGCGTAACCCGATGGTTTTTGTATGAAAGGAGTTACCCTTTTTTTTTGCCCTTTTTCTTAGCAATTTAAGGTATTGTTGCATTTGTGCAGTCTCCTATGTGTTATACTGTGGCTTTTTGCTGCTGGTGGGAAGTGGTAATTTAAAGACCGAAATGTATATCTTTTTCCCTGCAGCATATGGGCCAGAGTGCTGCTGCTGGGATTCAGTGTATTTCCGCCCATTGGGGCAGAATTGTAGCTTTTTAGTTTTTTGTAAAACTTTACTACTTTAACCGTTAACTTGTTAAATTTAAAGGGATTTCACATGGTGAATATGCGGGTTTTTGGGGTCGCGTGATAGACCGTTTTCCCAAAGCGGGGGGGGGGAGTCCCCCGGGCCCCTTTATATGCATTACTCGCGGCCCCCAATCGGCAAATAATTGCATGTACTTATCTCCCCGGGTACAATGCGATGTATTGCATGCCGGGGGGAAGAGTCGTAAGCCATAGTTCTCTATGGAGCTATGGATTACCGTTTGCGGCGCCTCTTTCCGCATATTAAGTGCATGTGTGCCCAAAAATGTGGCGAATGGCACCCAAATAAGCCGTGGGAACATACCCTAACAAGACATTTTCATTCAAGAGGATGCATTTGCAGCAGTTGATGCAGCAAAGTGGGAAAAAGCTTTAAAAGTGAAATGAAAGAGCTAGATTGGGAGCTTGTGAGTGTGTTTTATATCTGAAAATGTGTTTTTGTAAATAAGCACCATAGCATAAGCTTGTTTTACTATAAAGGGAAAGACTTTTTGGGAAAAT